>CM050323.1:108462441-108487441 GCA_027475135.1 Bactrocera correcta
ATATTTACAAAATTCTTTATTTCTTGCCTAGATTTTTTTTATAAGATATATGTATTTTTTTATATTTGTAGAAATTAATTTTAATTAAAATAGGAATTTAATATTTACATTTTGTTTGCTTAGAATTTTATTTATTGTATTTTCCACCAACGTTCTCCACATAACCTCGAGCGTGTACTCGATTGTATTGCTTTTGATTATTAAAATCTTCTTTTCTACTCTTTGTTTGTATTGCAGTTTTTGAACGTAAAAAAATATTAAAAAATAAGTTTAGGAAAGGAAAACGGTAGACAAGTTCATTTTAAAATCTTTATTTTAATTTTTTTATTTAAATGTTTAGTTTAACTTTCGGTTTTTTAAACTTAATTGTACTCGACAGAAATGATATATATATAATAAAGAAGTCTTGGAAATTTTTTTTTAATATATTTTATTTTTGTCATTTTAATTTTTAGTTTAAATTAAATTTAATGGAGAAGTCTGCTTGAAAATTTTTTTTTATTAATTTTAATTTTTGCAAAATTAATAAAATTTAATTAATTAATTAATAATTTTATTTTTTTCAAAAGTAATAAAAAAATCATCTTGAAAATATCTTTTTTATTAATTTCATTTTTTTTTTTTTCAATTTTAAGTTTTGTTATTTCAATGTTTATTTATAAGTTTAATTTTTTTATTTCAATTTTTAGTTTGACTTTGGTTTTGTTAATGTTTATTCAATTCGCTGGAAATACAATTTAATACAGAAGTCTTGAAAATATTTTACTTAAAAAATTTAATTTTTTTATTTTGAAATTTTGTCATTTTAATTTTTGTTTAAATTAAATTTAATTAGGAAGAATTCTTGAAATATTTTTTTATTATATTTTAATTTTTTTTATTATTAAATGTTTGTTTTTAATTTTTTGAATTAGTCAAAATCAAATTTAATAAAGAAAGTCTTGGAAATATTTTTTTTAAATAATTTTATTTTTTTATTTTAAATTTTTGATTTTAATTTTTAGTAAATAAATTTAATAAAGTGCCCTTGAAATTTTTTTTTCAGAATATTCTATTTTTTATTTTAATTTTTTGTTTTGTGAATTTTTATTCAAACCAAATTTAATAAAAAAAGTCTTGGAAATATTTTTTTAATTGATTTATATTTTTTTATTTTTAAATATTTGTTATTTTAATTTTTAATTTACATCAAATTCAATAAAGAAGTTTTGGGATTTTTTTTTTATTAATTTTATTCATTTAATTTTAATTTTTTTGTTAAAAGTTATTTTTAGTTAATTTCTTTTAAAAAAAAAAGTCCATTTTTTTGTTTAGAAATTTTAGTTTTTTTTTTCAATTCTAAGTTTTGTTACTTCAATATTTGATTTATAATTCTGTATTTATTTTATATCATATATTTATAGAATTTTTTTCAAATCAAGCGATTACCCAACCGGAATCTTAGTGAAATTGTTAGAAGTGCTGTGATTAGCGCTGTTTTCCGTAAAGTCTCTCTTTATACGCGTGACCGAAGTTTTGCTGTTTTAATTTGCTTTTAAAAATTTAGTTGTCATTTAAAAATTTTCACCAAATATTTTCATTTGCTTTCAAATTTTTTTTTCAAATTCATTGTATCATTATTTAAAAAAAAAAAAAAAAATATAGCAAAAGGATGGCAACGCTGAAAAAGTGTTTAGGTACATATGTATATAATTTGTTTAAAATTTTTTTGTGTTGAGAAAAATTCAATTTTAATTTTCAAATAAAGAAATCTAGCAGAAAATGGTGAGATATGAAATATAAATACCGACATAAATTCAGTTATGTAATTTTGCGCCTTTTGAGTTCCGTGGTATAAATATTTTTTTTCAAAAGTTTGCTTTTAAAATGTAAATTTTCGAAAATGGCAGTTATTGAAATAAAAATTCTGCAAACTTTTTCGAATTTTTATATTTAAACCATATAAAAGTTAGCTGTGGCCTACCTTTAGGCTGCATGTTCCAAAAAAATAAAAATTATTAAATAAAAATTTATATATGTATATATATATTATATATACTAATTATAATAACTTCAGAAGGTAAGTAAATGTGTTTTAAAAGAGATTTGCAAATTTATTTAAAAAAAATTATGTCCAGGTGTCTTTCATTTAAATTTCGTGGTAAAAATATGTACACTTTTTTTCAAAAATTTTGCTTAAGATATAAATTTTTAAAAATAGCGGTTAGTGAGCAAAGAATTTTGAAAAGCTTTTTCGGAAAATTTTATTGTGTTGTAGGAGGTTTAAAAATTTAAATTTTTAAAAAAATAAATAAATTATAGACCAAAGTTCTGGTATGAATTTTGTTATATAGCCTTCCATGTGTGCTTCGTAGTAAAAACATTTTTTTTTTTTCTAAATTGCTGTTAAGGCAAAACATTTTTAAAAATATTTATTAGGGTACCAAGAACTTCAGAAAGCCTTTACTGAATTTTTATCTTTTCAGCACAAAAAAAAAAAAAATCAAAAATCAAAATTAATCCTTGCCTATTTTTTATTTTTTTTATTGCATATACATATATATTAATAATAATGATTTCTGATTTTTTTTTTTTGTTTTTTGAATTTTTTACTTTAAACGGTAAAAAAATCAGCTGTTGCCTACCTTTAGGCTGCATTTTCGAAAAAATTTAATTTATATTAACAATAACGACTTCAATAGGTATGTATTTTGAAAGAGAAATTTTGAAATTTTGAAGAATTGTGAAATTTTTTTCAGAATATTCATCGTTTTAGTACAGAAACAAAAAAATAAAAATCTTTGCCTACCTTTAGGCTGCTTGCTCGAAAAAAATAACAAATACATTGATAATAAAAATAATGATTTCATAAGGTGGTAACTTTGATTTTCAGCTCTATATAATTTGATTTCCAATGCAATTATTTATTTATCTTTATTTGTTGGCGTGCTTAAATTAAATATTTGCAAACAATTCAAGAGGAGCACCGAAAGTAACGCGGACAGCTTATTTTGTAGCTGGACATATGTCGTTAATTTCTATAATTAAATGCATAAAGGTGGAAAAAGTGATGCGAAAAAACTTAAAATACAATTAAATTAATGCGATGCGCTTTTAATACTAACCAACTATACATAAGTAACGACAAATTGAAGCAAAAAAGTCATGGACGTATTGAAATATCACGTATTTATGGTGTGCTTGTGTGTGTGTGTGTGCAGTTGGCTTTTAATTTCATTTCACGCACAAGTGTGTATTTGTGTGTGTGCGCATACGCACATTCTAATTATATTAATTTCTTATTGTTTGTTTGTATGTGTGTGTGTGTTTGTTTGTGTTTGTGGCTGCGAATTGCAAAACACAAATTTCTTCGTTTTCTTTTGTTGCTGTTTTTATAAATACTTTTAAATAAACTGTTTCGGACTTTTTATTATTGTTGTTGTTGTAGCGCGTTGTTCTCAATCAATTTGCATAAATGCTGCGAAGTTTTTGTACATAAAATTGCCGCTAAAACATACAATAATTAAATGCTGTTTATTAAATGCCATCACCTGAGGAAGTACTCAAATTACAAATGCAAAATATCCGTTATACTATATTTATATATATAATCATTGTTTTTAATAACGGGTGATTTTTTTGAGGTTAGGATTTTCATGCAGTAGTATTTGACAGATCACGTGGGATGTCAGACATGGTGTCAAAGAGAAAGATGCTCAGTATGCTTTGACATTTCATCATGAATAGACTTACTAACGAGCAACGCTTGCAATCATTGAATTTTATTACCAAAATCAGTGTTCGGTTCGAAATGTGTTTCGCGTCCGTGTCCGATGAGCGATGAGGCTCATTTCTGGTTGAATGGCTACGTAAATAGCAAAATTGCCGCATTTGGGGTGAAGAGCAACCAGAAGCCGTTCAAGAACTGCCCATGCATCCCGAAAAATGCACTGTTTGGTGTGGTTTGTACGCTGGTGGAATCATTGGACCGTATTTTTTCAAAGATGCTGTTGGACGCAACGTTACGGTGAATGGCGATCGCTATCGTTCGATGCTAACAAACTTTTTGTTGCCAAAAATGGAAGAACTGAACTTGGTTGACATGTGGTTTCACAAGATGGCGCTACATGCCACACAGCTCGCGATTCTATGGCCATTTTGAGGGAAAACTTCGGACAACAATTCATCTCAAGAAATGGACCCGTAAGTTGGCCACCAAGATCATGCGATTTAACGCCTTTAGACTATTTTTTGTGGGCTACGTCAAGTCTAATTAAAAATAACCGCAACTATTCCAGCTTTGGAAACAACATTTCCGAAGTTGGTATTGGCCAATAAAATTGCCGCTTAAAACCTGACCCCCGGGGAATTAAATGAAATATCTTAAAAATAAATGTCATAACCAACTAAGTTTTAAATGAACCAAATTTTCAAATTTATGCGTTTTTTTTTTTAAAAATATAATCATTGTTTAAAAACAGTTATATAAAAGCGTTGTTTTAAATTTTTTTGTGTTTGCTATAATAACAATGCATGTGTGTGTGTGCGCGTGTATGAGTGTGTGTGAGTGCACTATTTATTTTAACTGTACATTTGAACTGAAGCATATTCGAACGCGTCATCACAGCGATTTACATATACATATACAACTATAAATAGACCTATGTACAGTTATACTATGATAATGAAGTGTTGATTTTCACTTTAATGCTACGCTCCACACTTAATTTGTATTGCGTATTTTTTACATCTAATTAACATAACGTAATAAGCGAACTAAATTAAAAGCGCCAAGCCATTTGCTGCTGGGCTATTGATCCCGATCCAGATTGGTATTGATGTTGTTGATGTGTGCGCTGATTGTGCTGCTGCTGAGTGTGTTCGTCGTGGTGTTGGTGGGCGTGATGTCGTTGAATGCGCCCGTGTGCGACGGTGTTGCGGCTGATGCAGACGCTGCCGCCGCTGCGGCGGGCGCCACATTCGTATTTTTACGCAAGTGATTGCGCAATATCACCAGATTTCTATTCAAGTTCGCCGTTGCGCTGCCGACGCCCGCGCATGTGGCCGATGCCGCCGCCAAGGCGCTGGACACGACGGCGGCCGCAGCGGCGGAAGATGGCGGATGTGGTAAGGTGCTGCAGGCAGAGCCGGGAAGCAGGCCGGCGCTGCCTAGTAGGCCGCTACTGCTGCCGCAACCGACGATGCCTGCCGAGGCAGTGGATGTGGTAGGTGAAGTGGCGCCACCGCCGCCTAGCGCACCGCCGATGCTGCCACCAGCCAAACCCACACCGGGGCCTGGTAGGCCAACGCCAAGCATCAGCTCGTGCGCGAGTATGGTGGGTAAGTGTTAAGTGCTGTTCTTCATGGGACCCGAGGACAGCGAACTGCTGCTAACGCCCGAGTCGCTGGACTTTTCGCTGAGGCCGCCGCCGCGTGTCAAGGTGTCTTCGCCCATTAAGCTGGCGCCCAGTAGCGCCTTCTTGCCAACGCGTGCGGAGAGTCCGGCTTTGAATGGATTTTCCTTTTGGCGGCGCGCGCTTTCGACGCGCTTCATAATCTCGCTGGAACACTTGGTGACGACATCATCCAAGCTGTTCGACTCATCGGTGGAGGGTATGTTCTGTGTGGGTGTCTGCGAGGTGGGTACAGGCGAGCCCTCGTAGCAGCCGGAGTCGCGTGGAAAATGCCGACGTCCGAAGGGCGAGGCGCCATGCTTCTTATTGATGTTATTCAGGCGTGTCTCGTCGTTCTCCGAACTGGAACCGGCGATGTCGCCATCCGAACCTGTTTGGGAGAAATGGGAGGCTGTAGCGAAACAACGAAATGTTGAAGCGGGGTTAGTTGGGGTTTCGACGGGGTTAATATGGAGAAGACATGCAGTTATATTAAATGTTAGTTAATATGGAAGAATTAAGAAATCAATATGCTATGCTAAGTGGTTCATTTGGTAGCTAAGGTTGAGGAGTGCAAAGACTTACATTCAATATCATGCAGCAACTGCACGGCGGTCAACAATTTGGCGCGATGTTCCTGATTCACAATACCCAAGTAATCCAAATCAGCGGGCTCCAGCTCTTTGAAGAGTTCAAGGTCTTCGTAGCTATAAAAAGAAAAAAAGAAAAAAATATTTAAGAAATTCCTGTCTTTTGAAGCATCTGAATATATACATGTAGTTTATTTTTTCTGCATTACGACCTCTAATTTTCGCTCCTTAATACAAAATCAACTGCTTAACAACTTTATTTTCTTTCGTGTGTTCATTCGATTTTACGCCACTTACCCATTTAAAACGAAGACCGACGTATACTCCTTCAGTCCAATGCGAAAGAGTAGATCTTCCACCGAGCTCGGACCATTGCTGCTGACATGCCGCATGCTGGCGCCACCACCCATGCCCACAACACCTCCAACGCCGCCCATGCTCAAACCGCCAGCACAGAGGATTTTACTATTCGACGACTTCAAACGCTGCTCGGGCAACACTTCAACATTGATGAATTTAAAGTGTCCAATACGGCCGTGACAACGACCCTTCCAGATGCCGGAGGCATTCATTGACAGCACATCGATTATGTCACCTTTCTGTTGGTAGCAAAGAAGAGTAGTGCATGAGTAAAGGAAGAGGTTAAAGATAACTGCCGAAAATACACAAAAGATAAAGGGATACAACAACAATAAAGATTAACATTTGCCGCACATCGAAGGAGTGGCGTTTAAAATTTCGAAGTGCACTCGTTGGTTGTCTTCAAGAAGTGAACTCACTCGCACTTACTTACACACACCGGCCGCTTAAGATACAAGTGCGGCGAAAAGCCTTGACATTTCATCAACACTGCGAATGGCAGTCATTGAGTGTGCTTTACGAAATTCGGCAAAGACACTGTAGCCCGAAGTACCGATAATCTTTACCTGTGTTGAGTGCATTTGTAAAATTACTTTTATTTTCGACTCCAAAGTGTATCGAACGCCAACAAGTCGCAGCCTGGGCCAGAGGTGCCAGCGGCATTAAAGGCTTCACTCGCACTCACATTGCCGCAGCGCCGAGGAGCAGTTGCAGTCGAAACTTTCGCCCAACAGCTGCCTCGGCCGCCAATCATTGGCATCCGCGACGCGTCGTTTACTAGTCTATTTGTATCTGAGCTGCTTACTTATGGTACTTACTTTAAACTTGAGCGCATCCTTATCATATGGATTCGGCATACTGTCGACAAGTGCTTTGGCTTTGCAAATTTGCACTAACGAAGCGCGATCCTCGGTGGAAATGGAGCTCTGCGGGCTGCCTGGTCGCACCAAAGCTTGGGTACCTGTGTTGGAGGAGAGAGGAAGTTGTTAGATAACAGTTTAAAAGTATGAAATGTTAAATGGCAAAAGGAAACGCTTTAGTTCAATATAAATGTAGAGAGATGTGCTTAACTGATATCAATGTCTTCTTGGGTTTTGCAAACGTTTGAGCAAAACATAATTTGAAAGGTTGCCGGCTGTTTCAAATTTTGAACAGAATAAAATAGAAAGGAGAAAGAAGCTCTACATATTTAACAGATTTAAGAAAAGATTTATTCGAAAATATTTTTGAATAGGGTTGCCACCTGTTAAAAATTTTTAACTGAATAAAATTAAAAGGTGAATGAAACTCTACAAATTTAAGAGGTTTAAGAAAATGTGCATTCCAAAATATGTTTGAATAGTGTTGCCACCTGTTTCAAATTTTGAACGGAATAAAGTTGATGGGAAAAAAGGAGTCTACGAATTTCAGCAATTTAATATTTCTTACATTTGCAATTTTTTTTTAAAGGGTTGCCAGATGTTTTAAAAATTTTTATTTAATAAAATTTATAAGCTAGAGAAATATTTTAAATCGAAGCGTTATATTTCTTACATTAATTTTTAAAGTTGCCAGATGTTTAAAATTTTATTTAAAAAATTTGTAAGTTAGAGAAATATTTAAGAATCGAAAACGTTTTAATATTTCTCACGGTTGAAAAATTGTTTTAAAGGGGTTGCCAGATTTTCCTTAAATTTTATTTGTATGAAATGTATAAGGCAGAGAAATATTACAAATTTGAACGATTTAATATAGCTTCAAATTTTTCAAAAGTGTTGCCAGATGTTCCCAAAATTTTATTTCGATAAACTGTTTAAGGCACAGAAATATTACAAATTGAAACGTTTTAAGCAAGCTTAACGTCGATAATATTTTGGAATTGAAGAGATTTAATAATTCTTACAGAGGTACAGATTTTTGAATGGTGTTGCCATGTGGTTTAAAATTTTAAAATTTATAAGTAAAATAAACAGTATTAAAAAACTTCAGGAATGCATACAGCAGAAAATATTTTTGAATAGGGTTGCCAGCGGTTTAGAAATTGTGGATATACAAATAGAAAATTTTTAATTTCATAACATTTTCAGAGGAAGCTTTTTCAGTTACGTTTATCAAGCAAGTTCTAAGTGCGCTTACAGTTCATATATTTTTCAGAATGGTTGCCACCTACTTAAAATTGTTTTTTGTTTTCATTTAAATTTAATTCTTTAATAAGTTAGTTACCACAAAAAAGGTGTCAACTTATAGCGGTTTCAAAGAAGGTTGTGTTATATTCGCGTTCGTCGTTACTTAGGATTCGAAGATGAATCGTTTAAACGATCTTTCGCACATTCCTGACCGAACTTTAACAAGGCGGTATTGAGTTTCAATCAACACTGTTCGGAAGAGCTTTCAAGTCTGATTCATCTGCAAGTCCTGAATAGCGAATGAAACTCATATTGAGCACATAAAGTAAAGAGAGAGCACGTTGAATGAGTTCTCAGGATAAATGGCTGTCTAAATTTGCTTTGAGTGGCGAAATTTCGAACTTTTAACGTTTCTCAAATCGCTTAAAGTTTTAGTTTTTAATTAAAAATATTTTATTGCATGATTAATTTTCAAAAATTCCGAAGTCCACTCTATCCGAATTCTATTTTAAACTTCAAGAGCAAGAAGTTTACTGCCAAAAATTTGGTTAATGAAAACTTTCCAAAATTCATTCGACTTTGTGAAACTTTGACTTTAGCAATTTGACTTTGTAGCTTTGTTATTAAAACGGTTTATTAAGATTTGGTCGGCTCTGCTACGCCACAACAAATCGATAGCGATAGCTTAGTAGAGTCGTAAAAGAGGCAAACTGCTTAATAATGCAATTGCTGCTCATATAGGTTCTAACTGTGAAGCAAAGAAAATCCACTTTGCAAGGCAATCGCTTTTGCTGATTTGAGGATGAACTTTTGCTAATTTTGCTTTGCGAAGATTTTTTAACGGTATTTTAGATTTTGATTGCTTGCTATTGTTTCTCGGCTATGAGTGCGGGGGCTGCATGGCATTTTTGCCGCAACAGAAAAAGCAAAAGTTTGCTTCATTAAAATTGTTTAATGGCTATCAGAATTTGCTGAGCCTCAATATGCGGCCAAGAATTGCCAGCCCACACACACACCGTACGGACGCATTTACATGTGTATGCGTGGAGTGCTGCATATAGCGAAATGCAACACTGGCTTGCTACCGCTGACTGCAGGGTCGTTAAAATGCATGCGAACTTTAACGCTTTGACTCTGTGCGCCGTTACGCAGCCTCAAGTTGTTAACATTTTGTTTTATTTGCTGTTTTTGTCGTTTTTTTTTCCAGTGTAAACTTTTCCACTTTCAACAGCACATTAAAAATTCATTAAGTTCGGAGAATTTCCACGTTTTTATTACGCTTGCCGAAAAACCACTTAAATAACAGCGTGTAGAACAAGCACCACCCAGTGTGTGTGGGCCATGGGTGGGCGCGGCGCACACAGCGCGAAGTCAGCAGCAGCAGCTGGCAACTTCCTCTACTCCTTCTTCTTCCTCTTCTTCTTTCAAATTTGTATGTAAAACAACTAAGCAGTTAATAGACCAATATGCAACGGCACAGCACATCCGGCCAAAGCGGCTGGCGAGCATCTCGGGCGAGACACGCCGCTTGCAGCTGGGCGGCACGTAGACAAGTGGTTGCAGTTGCGGTTGCAGATTTGCGAAAAATTGAAAGTGAACAAAAACCATTTGTGGGTTGGAGCAGACTTTGATTGGCTCAAGACAAACACACTCATATTTATATACATATACATATATCTATATATAGATGGAGAGAGACATGTAGTATAAACTTACTTGAACCGGAAGCGCTGGGTAAACTTTCCACCGAACTTGCCGAGCACGCAAAGGCCTGGTCGCTCATGCTGCCGCGGTCGGTATTATCTTGAGAATTGCTGAAATCCCTCGAAGTATCCTTTGTGGCTACAAAGTTCCTTCCGTTCTCATTAAATACGCCAATTTCCTTTGGTGAGTTTCGCATTTCGTTCGACTGCTCGGCGACGTAGCGAATCGCACAGTTCATTTGTGGTTGTTGTTGCCGGTTGGCAGTTGTTTTTGTTGTTTGCCGCGGTGATGGCGTTGATTGTTGTTGTCGATGGGGTTGCAGTTAGTGCGGCGGTGGCGTCGGTTGGTTGGTTCGTTGGTTTCGCAAATTATTGTGTTGCATATTTGCAGGCGTTGCGTGTTGATTTGGCGATGACAGAGTTGCCAAGAAAATTAAATAAAAATAAAACAACAATATAAGAAAGCAGAAAATACCAAAATGAAGTGCAGAAAGATAAAGCAAATATAAAAGAAGATAATCAAATGTTTATTAAATAGAAATAATGTGCGAAAAGCGCACAATAAAAGCGAAATGCGAAATGAAAGCAAAGTTGTTGAATTGTGCGTGTGTTAAGTAGTGGCGCGGCGTGTTGCATACATTCATGTGGATTTCGGTTGTTTTCGTTGATGTGAAATGGAAGGGAAAAAGTTGAAAGGCAAAAGTTTCGTTAGTTAAATCATTAAAAAGTTTGCTGCCACACCCACACAACAACAAATACAGCAACATTGAACGCACACACATCACATATACTCATTTAGTTATGTATATATTTACTAAGATAGGTATATTTAAGTACATAAAGGGCAACCCTTCAAATAAGACAGTTTTGTAAATTGTTTGCTTGTACATACTCTATGTATATACTGATGTTGTATTTCGTGGTAGTTGTAGTTAGCTAAATACCTACTTCATTCCATTCTATGAGTAGGTGCCTCTTTTTGTCTTTTTCCCCAACCATACCACCAATTTGATTAGGCAAACGCAAATTATCCTTACTTTTTGTGTTAGCACTTTCTAATATGTATGTATGTAAGCAACTGATTCAGTTAGATTTCATTGTGTATGCAGAGTTTAGTGTAAGCTAATGTACTATGTATGCCAATATGTATATTCGGGTACATAACTGATATTATATTCAGGTATATAACTGGTACTATAACCGATAAGTTAACTTACATTTTTTTTAAGAAAAAAATTTACAGAAAATGTTGTTTAAATACAACAACTCACTGATGTTTATAGAAGCTGTTTGTGTTTTTTGAAAGCTTTTTTAATATTTCACACAGAATCTAAATCTTTAAAATTTAGTATCGTAATTAAAGTATAGCAGTAAGGAGCGCAGTTTTGTTATCGCT
Source organism: Bactrocera correcta (assembly GCA_027475135.1). Taxonomy (NCBI): domain Eukaryota; kingdom Metazoa; phylum Arthropoda; class Insecta; order Diptera; family Tephritidae; genus Bactrocera; species Bactrocera correcta. The sequence goes on from CM050323.1 coordinate 108,473,968, forward strand.
TAATTTATTGAAAATATTTTTAATTTGGAGAATAATTATGTACATTACGTCGAAGGTAAGTAAGTCAGAACGAGCGCCTATCCTTTTAGGAGGCTCATTGTGAGGCCATCTTAAGGGGTTCATGGGTTTCCTCGGGCAAAAACGGCTTTTTTTCAATAATTTTTTTACATATAAAAAATGAAACATTTTAATGAATTTTTTTTTATTTAAAAGACTCATATTTAATAAACATTTTGTAAAATTTTCAAAAAAAAAAAAATATCAAAATGGCAGTCATTACGACACGATTTCCGGCAGTCCCTCGGAAAAATGGTGCATCCGCGTTGTCAGCAGAACTTCTTTCAGGATCATCAGGAAATAAAAATAAAAAATACGTGTTTAAGTAAAGACAATAAACTAGGTATTGGACGAAGGAAAAAAAATGAAAATTGGATTTTTGGCAGACGTTTTTATAAAAAAATGCAAATTTCGATGAAAATTTCACGACATTATTTTTTTAAATAGCTGTAATTAAAAAAAAAAAAAATCCTTCGTTCAAGACCTTGTAAATCATATCTCGAAGACCTGTGTAAATTTTCATCAAGATCGGTTGAGTAGTTCGCGCGAAATCTTGACAACCGACTTTGAAAACATAGTTTTGAGAAAAAACGCGTTTAAAGACGGCGCAGTTAGCCTAGCTAGCTGCAAGCGCACAAGTTCTCAAAGGCTGTATCTCCGAAACTATTAGTCGGATCAACTTGAAAACTTATGACAATATTCTAGAGATGTTATAGAATTTAATAACACAAAAAAAATTTGATTTTTTTTGAAACTGTGAAACCCATGTAACCGCTTAATCAAAATAGTCTTACTCTATTGTCCCTTTTCTGACTCACACCGTGCTTCTGTTGCATTTCATCACTACAAGTTTATGTATCCGAAATATTGGTTGCGATTATTTTCTTATACAAAGTCTCGCATTCACATAGAAGATATGTTATAGTATCGTCTTCTTTTACCTCCAAGGACTTCTATGTACAATAGTCATTTTAATTTTGTTAGTCAATCAAATGTCCACAAGTAGATAGAGGCATATAAATTCCCTACTCAATAGTCTAAATAGAGGCATATAAATTCCCTACCTTCAGTAGTCTAAATGAAGGGTGCTGCCTGCTTTGGTTAGTTCATCTGCTTCACAGTTACTAGAAATATCACTATGTCCAGCAAACCAATGCAGTTTCATTATCCAATTTGAACCTTTCCATATAGATGTTTATTCCTACGTCCCCTCTTACACTGTTCCCAGTCCAGCTCGCCGCCTTACACTGTTGTCTGGCAGGATAGGCAATATTGGGGACTAAATTTAAGTTCAATTTTATTGGATTACGAAAATCCGTGTGTTGGAAATTACTAATTATCTTAGCAAGCATTTTATTACAGACGTCTATTAAGAAGGCTTCTCTCAGCCTTAGAGCAAACTTCGCTGCCAGTTGCTTACAGAACAAGTCAGTCGACAGTGTATGTAAAATTACGTATAGAGTATGACTTGGCGAGGTTCTAAGAGTTTCCCAAATGCATATGCTAGCTGCTTTTTTTAAGCTTTCACATGCCTTACCACGTTTTCGTTTTACATTATCAATCATATGTCATAATCACTTCTACTACTGCTATATAGACGCAATCAGTTACCCGAGGCGTTAATCCGAATTCGAGCCCCAACATCCGTTTACAGCTGTAAAGTGCTGTAGCTGCTTTCTTGATTCTAGCGTCTAGATTTGGTTTCCATAAAGGCTTTCTGTTCAAAATTAGTTTCAATTACTTTGCTCGATCACCGACTATATAGTATTATTACTGGTTCCATTTAATAATGGCGGCCCAACTTCTGGAGTTCATGTGTTTCCTAGTGCATAATGCAAGCTCTGTTTGGCTAGTTTCTAAGTTTAACCCGCACGATTCGTGCTATCTATTATGCTGTTTAAGAACCAACAGTATACTTTCAGTTTTATGGAAAACCTATTGAAAACCTCACCGTAAAGTAATTAATCCGAAATGCCTTAGCATCTACCGTTTGTGAACTCAATGACATTTTCTCAGACCTTACAGTTCTCAAGAAAAATTACTGTCAAAGAAGAGGTGATAACAGACACCAATTTGGAGGAAATGAGAAAGCATACTACAAATATAATTTCGAAACATCTTTTAGATATCTCGCCCTCATCGTTAAGTTATAAAATCGAACTTTAACAAACTTTAAGTTTTTCTATGATGAAATGCCGACTCACTCGTGATATGTCAAAAAAAGTATAATTTAAAAAAATTTACTTTATCATCCCTTATTTGGACCTGAAATCGTTCAATTTACTATCAATTCTACTATCAATACTTCTCCAAAGTAAAACTCTTCTAGAGAATTTCTAAGTATGCACGTATTGTGGCAGAGTAGTATTGAATATTTTCTTTAACTATCACATACAGAATAGACCCTGACATACTTAACTTATGTGCTGACTGAAAATAGTCCCCGTCAAACCCACATACTTAACACACCTTTCACTTGGTTCGAAACAGCCTAGTTTCTTGGATATGTCGCTAAGTGCTTTGGATGGCAGTTGATTTTGTACTTTCCCTCAAACAAGGCTTAGGTACTCGGTGCAAACATGACAACGGTATTTCTTTGCATCCGACATATCTGCAAAATGATGCAGAATATGCAAATAATTTATTAAAATTTTCAGTATCGTTAATTACTTGTAACTAGACTTAGTATTGGCAAAAGCAGAGTGCTCTTTTGCACCGATGGCAATGCCAAGAAGCATAACTCTGGCTAATGATACAGAGCTGATTGAGTGGTTTTGAGCACAATCTGCCTCATTACCGGAAACTATTTCTAATGCGTTCAATTTGCCCTTACCCTTATTCCCATTCATATTAATATTACGCAAAATTTTTTTTTTTTTGCAAAAAAAATCAACAAATCCTTGAGTTTAATGCGAATACTCTTGATTGGTGTAGTGATATTTTGTGCGCAACTGCATTGCGTTTTGTAATATTTTCGCAAAGTTACAATTTACGAGTGGATTTGCAATGGCAAAGCAATTGGAAAGGACCAGCTCGCAAATCCGGGTCAGCTCTGGCAGCCGCAAATACAGTTACGATTGCGAATTACAATCAAATGCGCACACAAACCTAAGCTAATTTAGTGCCGTTCGAATGCAGCAATGATGGCAAATAGCAGTTGAAAAGTTCCTCTAATGCGATTAATAAAGAAGTGAAACACACCCCGATACGCCCCATGTAAACACACACATACTTTTAAGCGCACATACACACATTCATGGGGGCACAATACTCATTCTAACTTTCACATAAGCGACATGGTGAAGGGCCCAGCCAGCGCCAACGATTTATGCAGCTACGAAATCGGATTGCAAATGTAAACACAAAAATGCAAAGCCACAGCAAAAAAACAACCCCCGAACAGCAGTCAGAAGACTCTGACAAGCTGCAAACAAGTTGAATAACTGAAATGGGCGCATAAATCGGGCGGCAGTGTGCAGACACTTGGCTGGCTGGGCGGCTGACACGCTGCCGGGCCATTTGCTTAAGCTGCCCGCTTACGAATTTGTTGGTTGTTGGTTGTTGGTGCGCAGCGACCACAGTCTCGCTGGGCGCCGGCCGCCAAACGGTTTCTACAATTTGTGTGCTAAAGTACGGTCTGCCAAAACACACCCCCCCAAAAATAACCAATCTACATGCACCGATTTAGCTTCTAACAAAATGCACTCACACTCGCCGTTTGCATTATTACTCGATTACTCGATTCCCATTTACACATTTCAACACATGATTTGCATTTGGAGAGCAAACTTTTTGATTTTCATGAGATTTACGACGGCAAATTGCAAATTTTCTGTTTGCTGAACACACCGCACTCACTCGCACACGTGCGCACGCATGCAATTCACTTAGTTGCTGTTGTTGTTGTTGGCGTTGCCGTTGCTGGCGACCATCAGTGGCCGTTCAGCTGTTCTAACGGTAATTAACTTACATGATGCACTGTGGCCTTCTGGCTGATGGTGTTGGCTTTGTGCGGCACGCCGTTCTTTTTACTCTTCGCCGCCAGACTGGGCGGCAGGCCGCGCGTTGCCGCAATATCCTCGTAATCGGATGATGGACTTGGCGAGAGCGATGGGGACTCGCCGATGCCGCCACTCAGCGTACGATAGCGGGCGGTGCAGTTGTTGGTGCCGATCTGCAAAGAAAAACAGAGAGAAAAAAAAACAACGTTATAAAAAATAAAAGCGAAATTGAAAGCAGTTGCAGGGGGTAGTCCCAATCGTTATTATTAATGTGGCTGAAGTTGGGCAGTACTTGGACTTTGGACTAGGAAAATTGCAGTGAAATTTAGATTGGCCACAGATGATGGGGAAGTAGGTTGAGGGCGCAATGATTAGTTGGGAACCCGGTAGTAGAGCTGTTTGGTAGACTAGAGTTGAGTGGAGTCTTTTGGTTTTAAATGTTAATATTTATTTTTCAAAATTATAGACATGTGGCAAGGCTACCGCACTGCGCAACAGCTTAACCGTTAGGTGTAGAACTCAAAAAGTAGTCTTTCGAAAACAGCTGTAGAGATTGTGCGCCAAACGCCTACTCATTAAAGCGCACACACTGCCTGAACTAGAGGTGCTACATGGCGTATGAGTGACTTTTTAATGGAAATTATGGCAAAAATGTGAGTTGAATGACGATTGCGGCAAAAGTAGTTGTCATACTGAAATAAAACGAATAAAAGTGTACAAACAAGTGGAATGAGCTTGCAGCGTCAGCTGAAAGCAATGCAAAATGCAGCGGTGACAGTTGGTGCTGCGGCAAAATCTCAACAACTTTGCAAAGTTGTTTGAAAGCTTTTTGCAAAAACAACAAGCACGCTATATTTAGTTAACATTTGCAGTTTTATTGCCTTACTTATAGCATTAGAGAACTGTTTGAATTTCGTGCGACATGCGGGGTGGCGTGCACGCTTGCAAATTGCACGAATGTCTCACGAATGTGTTGGCGAAATCATTGCTGCACGCGGCGCGATGGCGCAACAGCGCAAAAGTTTGTTGTCAAAGTGCACTTAATCAATTTAGCGGCCGCCAATAGCTGCCACGACGCTTTGGCGAGTTGGCTGGTTCGCCCAGCGCTTGTTCGCCGGCTTGTTGTTGTCGGCCGCATTGTGTGACAACTCAATGCTTTTGCTTTTATTATGCGCGCAAATGGCTAGAATGCGCACACAGGTGGCTGTCTTAGTGGCCATTTGCTCAAGTTTGTGTTGATTTTACGAATTTTATCGCGCTTGCTGCAGCTTGTCTCCGACATGTTTTCATTAAACCCAGAAAACTAATTTCAAGTTTTTACCTGTTTTTGTTTGTGTTTTCAATTTGTTGTTGTTTGTGTTTTTAATTTGTTGTTTTTTGGGTTTTTTTTTTTTGTTTTTTTTTTATTTGTATGCATTTATTTTTACTTACCGAAACTGCACTGAGACGTGAGGTGACACTTTGCAGATCCGATATGGAGCCCGCGTAGTCGCCGCTCTCGCGATCATGCGATCTGAAATAAAAAAAAGGCAGAAAATATTCTCAATAATGTTTTTACTTGGAAAGTTTGCGTAAGAATCTTTTTTTTAAATTTTCCCACATAGTTTTTGCTTTTTGCTTTTGTTTTTTTTTTAATTAAAAATTTGTGGGGAAATATTGTTTTTTTCAACTCGTCATTTTCACAAAAAAAATTTTAAATTTTTAAATTTAAATTTTAAATAAATTTTTTAAATTTATTTTTTTTTAAAATAATTTCGGAAATTTTTAAATTCGTAAAAAAAATTAAATTTTTCCAACCCAATTTTTTAAGATTTTTAAATTTTGGAAATTTTTAAAAATTAAAAACGAAAAAAAAACCAAAAAAGGGTACGAAGGGGGTCTTAAAAACCCGGACCTCCAATTTTTAACCAACCGGAAAACCCAAAAAAAAAGTTTTAAATTCAAATTGTGAAATATTAAAAAGTTGGGAAAAAATTTCAAAAATCGCCCCCAAAAAAATTTTTGGGACACCTTTTTTGATTATTTGGGGTTTTTTTAAAAATAAAAAAATTTAAAATTTGGGGGGGCTTTTAAATTAAAATTTTTTTTTAAAGGGAAATTCAACAAACCCAAAAAAATGGTTGGAAAACCTGGAAATCTGAATCTTTTCCAAAAAATTTTAAAAAAAAGCGTTTAAATTTTGGTTTGGGGCCGGAACCTTTGGAAAGGGATAAAAAATTTTTCCCCAAAAAAATTTGTTTAAAACCCAAACCCCTTTTCAATGTTAAATTTCAAAAAAAAAATTGGTTTTTTTTTTAGACAAAAACCGCCAATTAAAATTTTAAAAGGAAAATTTTAACCGGGGGGAATAAGTTTTGTCAAAAGAACGGTGTTTGGGGTTTTTATTAAACCAAAAAATTTTTGGGCTTTAAAAATTTCCCCTTTCCCGTTTTGCTTAAAACGCCTAGACCACAAATTTGGTTGTTTGGAACTTTTCCGGGCCTTTTGTTTCCTAAATTTAAAAGGCAATTTAAGAGAGTTTTGGGCCCATTAAAAACTTTTTAAACGAAATTGGATTTTTTATTAAACCCCGAAAAAATTTTAACCTAACCATTTTTTTGGAAAAAGGGGGAAACCCCCCAAAAAAAATTAAAGTTTAAATTCGGTGGGGTTTTTTTTTGGGATGTTTTTTTTGGGGAAAAACCTTTGGAAAAAAATTTTAAATTTTTTTCCGCATCTTGAAAAAGGGAAAAAATAAACAAATTTTTATTTTAGAATTTTGGGAAATAAAAAAAATTTTTTTCAAAAAATGGCCCAAAAAATTTCCCAAAAAAAAAATTTTTTCCCAAAAAAAACCGAAATTCTTCAATAAATTCCCCAAAATGGGGAAAACCAAATTTTCCGGTTTTTAAAATGTTTTAAAAAATTTCCATTTTTAAAAGGAAAGAAAGGTTTTTTTTTTAAAAAAGGGGGGCCCCCTTGGGGCCCAAAAACGTAAAAGAAAAATCCTTTCGGGAATTTTTTTTGGCGAAAAGGGCGGCCCAAGAAATTTGGAATTGCGGGAAAAGGAAAGCAGCTGGGGAAGGTGGTAAAAAAGTTATGGCCCCTAAGGGGAAAAAAAAAAAAAAAAAAATTTTTGAAAAATTCGGGGCATAATGGTTAGGCCTTAATTTACGGCCCCAGCCCCTCGGAATTTTTGAATTTTCTTTCAAAAATTTTTAAAAAATGACTTTCCGTTTCTTTTCTTTTTCATTTTGGAAAAAAGGAAAAAATTAAAACGTTCCGGGGGGAAAATCAACCAAATTTGAAGGAAATTTTGGTTCACCTTTTTGCCAAAAAATTTCCCCTTTTTTTGGAGTTTCTTTAACTTTTTAAAAAACATTTTAATTGAACGGAAAATGAATTCCAAAAAAATTTTTATTTGGGGAAAAAGGGTTTGAAAGGGAACTTTTTAAAAAAGGGAAATGGGCCAAAAAAACTGCCCAAAAGGGCCTTAATTTTTAAAAAAAAAAAATTTTCCCGGAATTTCGGAAACCAAAAACCTTATTTTCGGAAAAAAAAAAATTTTTTAAATTAACCCCCAAAAGGTTTTTTTAGAAATTTAAAAAAAATTTTTTAAAAAATTTTACATTCAAATTTTAAAAGTTTTTTTCTTTTTTGGGGAACAACAAAGCCATTTTAGTTAAATTCGAACAAGAAGATGGGAATTTTAAAAAATTTTTCGTTTTTTTGGCCCAAAATTTTTTTTCCCCTTTTTAAAATTTTTTGAAAAAATTTTTTAAAATGTGTTTTTGGGGTTGCCTTTTTGGAAATTAAAACATTTGAATTTTTGGTTTAGGAAAATTTTTTCCCGGTGCAATTGCTTTTTTAAATTTTGTTTTTCCATATCGGTTTTTTGCCAAATTTGTAATTTTTTTTCGGGAAAAAAAACCATGGAAAAAATTTAATTGTTTTTGGGCAAAATTTTGAGGGAACCAAAGATCACGTAAAAAATTCGACAAAAACCCCCCAAAGACGAAAAAACTTAAAAATTAAGGGCCCCCCTGGGGGCCAATTCCCTAAAGGTTTAAAAAAACCCTTTCCCAAAAAATGGGCCTAAAAATGCCGGCTTGTTATTCGCAATGTTTGTTCGATTCGGTACTATCAAATTGGGGAAAAAACCTTTCCGTTCGAACGTTTCAATCAATGAAATGCTTGAGCTATAAAAATATTTACATAAATAATTATTGAAGAACAACACTGTATATATTTCTATGTAGGTGTATGTTTGTATATAAAAACATGAAATATACAATCTCTCTCTTTTTTTAATTTTTTTCCAAATCAAGATTAGCTATGCATACTCTTCAAATCAGACGTGTGCGGCAAGCACGTCAGACTGAACTTTTAATAGCTGTCATTTTGGTTCATCACAAAGTTAATGTGGTCAACAGACCACAAACGAACCCATTCATAACACTTAAGTACCGTTAAAGTGTGGATTGGGCAAGCTAAAGAATTTTTACAAAGTTTTCCATAAACTTCAGCACCTTTGCACGATTGTGCACAGTCACCAAAGCACCCAATCACTTTCTGAGGTGAAGCAGAAAAGGATTAAAAAGGATGATGCGGGTTAAAAACCCCAAAAAACTCAAGCCTGATGATTATTGTGCTCGGTGTTATGAAGAAAAAATTGTTTTGTGCAGCAGCGAGCTTAAATTTCATTTTATCAACAGCAGCAAGAAGAAGACGAAGGAGCGGCTAGAGAGGTGGAAGGCACTTGATTGTAAAGAATTGGAAACCGCTTGATAAAACCAATATACTCGGGCATATCACATGACTGCACGACTGAAGCGGCGGTGAGTGGCCGCAGGGGAGCGCACCGAAATAGCAATAATAACCCAAATCAACTGTCGACAAAGCATTCGAAGTCATCAATTTCATATTGTTACGCACAAATACATAAGCAAACACACGCACACACACACACGGAGACAAGTTCACATGGAAAGGAAACGCACTGGGGCAAGCAAATGCATTTAGATAAGAGCCGCTGTAAATGAAGCACAAAAGCAACACAAGCGAACGGACAGACGGATGAACGGACGGACGAAGAAAGTCGAAACACAAACCGTCGGTAAAGTGTGAAACTAATGAGAAATCGAAATCGAAATCGTATTTTGGGCCCTTTGGGAAAGGCAGGGCGGCGGCACGGACCAGCGCCGGAGTATTCAAGTGCTCAAGTCGGAGTGAAAGTCAAGCTGATGAACAGTCGTATGTCGACAGCGGGCACGGGCCAACAACTATTGCAGACGTGAGTGCGAATTGCTCTTGATTTGCGATAGCCCACAGACAATTCAAGACACGCAAACACACGCTCAATCAAAGTTGCTCGAGTGCCTCAGCGGGGAGGTGAGTGCAGAGGTAACGACGAGAGTCTTTGCCTGCGTGTGTGTTTTGGGGGCTGTTGCTAGAGGGAGTTAGGTTATCCCTTTTAGTAGTTTTCCACACGTACGCACCCAAATAGACTGGTTGGCAGTTGAGACAGTAAGCACTGGCAGACAGTTGGAGCGTCCGAACAAAGCAATAGACACTCAGCAAACCAAAGTTATAAACAAAACTGAGTGTGTGTGTGTGCTGTGCAACACAAATCCCTCCCGTTATCAAAGTGTGACTTTGTTGGTCTAACCCAAGGAGACTGCGAGTGCTTGTGTGCTTGCGACGCCGAAGTAATCAAAAACTTTTCACGTTGCCACAGAGGCGATTTTATTGGAATCGACTAAACAAATGGGTCTGCGAATCTATAATTTCAATTTTAAATGTTTTTTCCCCTTATTTTTTGTGCGATTTGGGGTTGTATGCAACACAAATGTGGAAATGTGGGTGAATTGTGGTTGCACAAAACATTTCATGCCACCTGTAAATGGCAAGGTAAAAGTTGTTTTTTGTTGTGCGTAAGTTTAATTGAACTTTAAATTAGACAAACTCTTTTTGGCAGGTTTATTTGGGCTTAAGAGAAAATTTGGGGAAGGTTGGTGTGAGGTATTTTAATTATATAAAAAATATTTTTGGATTTTTACTTTTTGTCTTTAGAATTTTATTTTCAAATTTCTTTGGAAGGAGTTTAAAAAAATATCTTGGGTTTTCTAAGTTTTGACTGGAGTAAGTCTTTCATAAGAACTAGCGGAAGTTCGCTGCATATATTTATAAAATAAAAACTGACTAAGAACCTCAATTTTAATACAAAATTTTTTTTTTTAATTTTATATTTTGATCTTTGCAGATAGAAAAAAAAGTCATAAATATGGTTTACAAAAGGGTTGGAAAAATTTAAATTTTTTTTTTTTTTTTTTTTTTTTTTTTTTTTAATATTTTCTTTTTATTTTATGATTACGAAAAATTATTATTTTTTTTTTTTTCCGAATATTTATATTCATATTTGCTATCATTACTGGCGTTCATAAATTTAATTTTGAATGAATGTCTCACACAAAAAAAAAAAAAATTTAATTACAACCTCAAACAAATCCTCAACGTCACATTCCCCCCCCAGTCGTTAAGCAAACTGCGATGAATTTTGGGTAATTTCAAAAGTGTTATTGCCAATACGTGAAAGTAATGTGCGCTGCAGTCCATTTTCGATAAGTAAATTTGAAATTCTTTTCTATACTCGTATACTCGCCTGGCATGAAAAGCGCTATAAAGTTTGGCTTTATTAAAAGGGGCAAACACCAGCACCGAAACATAAGCAAAAACAATAACAAATACATTGCATTCCATGTAAATGAAATCTAGCATGTTTTGTTGTTATTTGGGCTTTCAATTGTAACAAAAATTTGTAGCAAACACACCGCAATAAAAGTAAAATTGGCAACCGAATTGTCGCAATAAAAAGTAGGGCCTTTGAAATTGGTGGCGCCTTGTGGGGAACCCTTTTTTGCGTGGTGAAAGTGGGAACTAGGGTGTGTTTTAGGCATTGAAAAAATTTTTACACCCTTTGGGGGAAAAATTTTTTAAGTTAAAAAAAAAACGTTCTTAAAAAATCTAAAAATTTTTTTTAAAGCTTTAAAAGGAAAAATCCCCTTTTGAAGCGAATTCAAAAAAACCAAAAGTTTTTTTTCCAATCGTTTAAAAAAATTTTTTTTATTTTTGGCAAAATTTTTTCCCCGGGAAAAAAAGGCCTTTTTTTAAATTGCGGCCCAAAAATTTCTTTTTATGTTTTAAAAATTTAAGGGGCGAGGCGGTTGGTTTTTTCCCCCAATTTTATTTTAGGTGTGGAGAAATTTTTTAAAAAGTAAAGGGGTCCCTAAAAAGGTAAAAACGGGTTGCTGGGGATTTTTTTGTTGGGGCCCTTTGGTCAAAATTTAACAACAAATTTATAAGGGTTTTGGACAAAAAACTTGTACCTGCCTTTTTTTAAAAAAAAAATTTTTCAAATTTTTAAAAATGCGGGGAAGAAAAGGGGAAAATAAGAAATTTCGGGCAGGGTGTAAAAAACCATCAAAAATTGAAAGGGGGGGAAAAAAAATTTTTTTTTTGTTTTGGGGGAATTTGAAAAATGTTTTTTTTAAGTTCCTTTCCAAATAAGCTTTTTAATTTTTTAATAAAGTGAAGCAACAAAATTTTGGGGAGCATTAAAAGGGGCCGAATTTAACCAAAAAGGAATGTTAACAGGTTTTGGTAAAATTTTTGGCCGCCAAAAACTTTTCCCGCGAATTTGGGAATTTACCTCCCCCAATTTCCAAAAAGGGGAAAACCTTCCAAAAAATTTTTTTCAAAATTTGGGTTTAAAATTCAAAGAAATATAACAAAAAAATTTTTTTCCCAAAATAATCAAAAATTTTTTAACGGGGAAATTTTTTTAAAAGGTTGGGGTTTCGAAAAAAATGGAGAATTTTTTTAAAAAGGTTAAAATTTTTAAAAATTTCCCAAAAAAAATATTTTTTAAGGGGAATTGGAAAATAATTTAAAATTTTTTCTAAACCGGGGTAATTAAGAAAAAAAATTAAAGGAAAAATTTTATTAAACCTTTCCTTTTCCCAAAAATTTAAAAATCCAAAAGCTTTTGGGGGCCCTTTTTAAAAGGTTCAAGGAAACCCTTTTTTTCCGAGGGGACCAATTTCGACCCCAAAACCCCAAAAAAAAAAAAATAATGCCCTACAAAGGGGGAATTAAAAGGCGCAAATAAATGAGTTTTTCCCCTTGGGGGGGTTTATTAATATTTAAAACCCTTTTTTTGGGGGTAACAACCCCTTAGCAACTTGGCATGGCGGATGCTTTGGAATTGTTGCCCTTTCCCTGCCCAAATCTTTTATTCCCTTTTGGAGAGCTTCCCTTTTTGGTAGGGTGGCCCAATTTAAAGGCCTACCATTTGGTAGATGCTGCGGGGCGGCGAGTTATCAGCTGGGTTTATTTTAGTAATGACTTTTTTGGAACCCCTTTGTCTGAGGTTTTACCGAAAAAAGGATCAAAAGTGCGGGTTTTTAGAAAAAAAATTTTCCAAAACCAACCTTTAATTTTTTTTGGTTTTTTGGGATTTCAAAATTTCTAATTTTGAAAAATTATTATTTTTGTTCTTTTAAAATTTTAAAAAAATCTTAAAAATTTTACCTTTCTTAAGGGGTTTAATTTTTATTTTATAATTATATTGTTTAAAAATTTTATAAATTTTTTTTAAAAAATAAAAAATTTAAAAATATTAATATTATTATAAAAATTTTTGTTATTATTTATTTGTTGTTCCCGCAGGTAAGTAATGCCCCCTAAAACCCATAAAACCCCCCACAATAAAAAAAAATATTTCGATGTGTGTGTCGCTATGCTCGTAACCTCTTAAATTGCCTACTTACGAGTAACTGTTTGATATGCCGTTAAATTGCTTAAAATATTTATTTGGCCGCAATAAATCGCCGATATTCGCCAACATTACTTAACCGTCAGCTTTTACCGCGCTCGCTACGCTTTGGCCTATGTTTGTGCTATGTTTTGCATAAAGTTGTTTTTATTGTTGTTGTACTATCAATAAAAGGTGTGATTTAGTGGCGCCCAGCATCGTTTGTAGGTGTGCTATTGCACACCTTTTTTGTTGGCGCATATTTTGCTCAATTTACACCTTTTGCTTTGCCTGCTGCTGACGGACACGAGTAAATGGCTTTTTAAATGCGTGTGTGGATGTGTGCAGCTTGTAAGGATGTATGAGTGCCTCGTGTGTGTGTGTGTGTGTATGCGCTTAGCTCCTGCAGCCATATTTATTATTAATGTGTTGACTAAAGCAGCAGAAACTGTTTCAGCAGCAGCTAACGCCATAATAGCAGCAACAACAACAACAAAAAACTGTAAAACCAAGCAACATACTGCTGAGCGCACACGTACAAACAGCGGTGTAGGTGTGAGTGTTCGCCCACAAGAAAATACCCTTTGAAAAAGCTTGCGAGTGTGTATTTTTCGGTTTTACTCGT
>CM050323.1:108488441-108513441 GCA_027475135.1 Bactrocera correcta
TCACTCAATATCGCAACAAAATTTTCATATTAAATTATTTTGTATCAAATGCTTGCAGAATTTTGAAATAGGCGCTAATTAGTATAACGTTTACGAATATAAATAAAAACCACTATTAATTGACTTAACTAAAAAGCTATTTGAAATGCCTTTGAATGGCAAATTGTCATCAGAAAACTGAAAAAAAAATTATTAAAACTTTTTTCCATTTATAATAGTTTATATACTGACTCTGCTATATCTAGTTTAAATATTTAATAAAAAAAAGGTAAAAGTTTCAACTTTAAACGCTTATTAAGACTTATTAATTTTTATATTTAAAGAATGTCTGAAATCTTTACCTATTTTCTAGTTAAATTTCAATTAAATTTCCAGTGACTATTTATAAACCCAGCTATAATTGGTGTTTACTTTTTCTAAAGCAGAAGATATATAATTCCTTGCCACTATATTTAAAAACAGCTGACGTTAGTTTGATTATATTCTCTGAGAAAACACTCAGCCTTCCCACCTTTAAAGAGATAAAAATAATAAAGGCATTTAAAGCGAAGAAATTTATTTGCAAGCAATTAACGCCACGCTGACATGCACGGCAGCATGAAATTTATTCCTGTATGCACAGAGCAGAGAAAATGCATAAATAAATAACTGTTTGTAAATAAACAAACGATTAAGGCGCTTAATACGTTGTACATGGCGTATACGTAACGTTTACTCCAGCATGTAAACCCAAATGGTATTTGACTATATGTGACCTGGTCTACGAAAAGGGGGCTTAGGTGTAAAAAAAAATAAAATAAATAAATAAAAAAGTTGAAAAAAAAAATGTTGATTTAATGTCTACATTTAACAAAATAGATTATCGTTAAGGGCAAATCTTTCAAAAATTTATCATTTCTGATAAAAACTTCGAAATTTTATATCAGCGAATATCACGATTCATTCAGTGTTGGAGAGTATGCGCTGTGCAATACTAAAGATACTAAATAAAAAACTGTTTGTAAATAAACAAACGATTAAGGCGCTTAATACGGTGTACATGGCGTATACGTAATGTTTATTCTTGCATGTAAACCCAAATGATATTTGACTATATATATTTCTATGTCTACAGTTAAAGAAATATATTATCGTTAAGGGTAAATCTTTCTAAAATTTATGATTTCTGATAAAAGCTTCGAAATTTTTATATCAGCGAATATCACGATTCATTCAGTGTTGGAGAGTATGCGCTGTGCAATACTAAAGATGTTGAATTATTAAATATGGCACAAGCTATATGAAATAAGTTTAAGCCCTTTCGTGTATGAAATTTGGAATATAAGCTTAAGCTTATGGCATATGTTGAGCTGAATTACGTCTTCGTTAAACATGTATAATATACATGACATATTTTTAATTTTAGCACATTTTCGATATTATTTTTAAACTACCACATTTCCAACAGGGTTCGCTTATACGCTTTACCAGCACTTGCAGCGCCGCAAAACAAAACAAAAACCGAAATTATTTGCAAAAAGGAAATATCAGTTGAGTTGTGGCGGCATTAAGCAAGCAAAAAAGTCATAAATAATCAATCGCAGTTGAGGAAAAGTAGCAAAAAGGTTAATTTCAGATTAAATATTGAAGTGAAAGTGGCATTTACAGACATTCGACCCATTTAAAGCGAGGCTGCTGGGCTTTCAGCACTATTTACATAAATAACTTAAATCTGACAAGCACAGATAAGCTTTACTTTTTTACTGCTATCTTAACAATGTGATACACAAATAAATCAAACTTTTTTGATTGGAGTTTTCTGCTTTAATGGCTATGGCTTTTCATATATTTTCCACCATTATCCTTTTTGGCCAAACTCTTTTTGCGCTTCTCCGTTTTCTACCGTATTTTTCAACCTTTTAAATATGTAATTGCAGTTATCTTGTTACAGCACATACGAATGTAGTGGAAAGGAGATGCGAATGCATTTTTAACCAGAGAAAAAATACTACAATGATTTTCACAATACAACTTTTCACAATACTAGCAAGCTCTTACCTTGATTATTGCCATGACAGCCAAACAAAGCAAGCAAAATACAAAAGCAAACGAGAAGCAAAGTTTTCTCTTGAATATTCAAAAAGCAACAAAATGGGTAGTCCGAAAAGTTTTCTAAGGCATGTCCAAACGAGAGTTGTTATTAAACACGAATGTCTACTCTGACGTACATGCATAGAAACACACATACATATATGCTTACTATACTGTGTAGTAGTGTGTCAAACATTTTGCATATTCATTTAAGAAATTACATTTTGTTATTCCGAATAACTTGTATTTGATTCAACCGCAGGCAAAGATTTTGTTCAATACCAATTTCATTTTCTCTAGAAAAATTAAAATTGCCGATTTTTCAAACAAACAACAAGTATATATGTGAACTGGTCAACGAAAAGGGGGCTTAGGTGTCAAAAATAAAAATAAATAAAAATAAAATAAAAAAATAAAACAAAAAAAAAAATTAAAAAAAAAAAATAAAAAAAAATGATTTTTTGACACCTAAGCCCCCTTTTCGTAGACCAGGTCACATATAATAAACATGTCGAACATTTTAAAACCATTTTCTGTCAACAGTAAAACTAATCACTTACATATTTCACTGCTTGTAAACAAATAATAAATATTTTGCCGAACTAGTTTGCTCACGTAAATCCACTCCCTGTATAAAAAGAACATCATAAATTTGAGATGAATATTTTTCTCTTCAGAATTTCCTTATATTTTGAATTTTCGGTGAAATGAAGCAGAAAAAGTTGTAGAAAATTTTGCTTAGCTCTTTTCAGAAGGCAGAAGGCAGAGGTTTATTGCAGCTGTGTAGGCAACAGCAGCAGCGAAACTTTTACGAAAATTGTAATTAATGTTAATGAAAAATTCTGAATATTAAAATATTTCAGTGCCGTTAAAAAGCTTTACTCAACGAAAATTGCAAGAAAATGTTCATAATGGAAAACTAGAAAGCACAAAGTTGTATTATTCAATAAATTGAATGCTTTGCCACTGAACGACAATTTTGCGAGAAAAATTATTGCTTTTATTTGCAAACGATGATGCTGAAACTATAAGAATCTAAAATTTGTGAATGAAGATAAATTTGCTTTTATTTATTTCGACTTTGTTGTCAAAATGATTGGCTTTTCAGCAATGCAAATCATCAAATCATTTGCCTGATATTAAAAACAGAGTGCCATACAGCTTTTACTCAAAATTTTAAAGCTATTAAAAAGGAAACTACTGAGACTAAATGGAAATTTCATTTTATTATTATTATTATTATGTTTTCAGAATTAGTTATAAAATCAGCATTGATGTCCCATGTTCATTGCAATAATTATTTCAATATTGTTAATTTTTGACTTTATTCTCAAAGTATGTAAATACTGACTGAGCGATCTCATATAGTGAATGAGAGGATGCTGATGCATGCTCCTTATTATTTCTTCGCCGCCGTATTTGAATAGCTCGGCCGGCGATCCTTCAGCTTCCGCCGATTTGTTGATTTTCAGACGAACTTTTTCATGGTCGGGCAATGGCTCCTAATTTTATGCTTTTACTACCATACAGCAGGCTGGAGAAGTGCTCTCTTCAGTATGATCTAAGGGTTCTACAAGAGTAAGCTCTGGTCTTGAAACCTTCTATTAATCGCCGCATCTTTCGTAGAATGTTTGAGCATTAACCCTGTCGGCCAGTTTATCAAGCTCTTCATACTCATACATTTCGGTCTCTCTTTTTTTTTTTGTCTGCAAATGCGTCCCTCTTCAACTTAACTGGAGACAGCCAGGTAGCAGTGATAAATTTTTCTATACACGATTGGAGTACTACATTTCGGGCCCCGACGAAGTCGATCAGCCTCAACGCATTTTGGAATGTTTCATCATAGAGGCTGAATTTTTCAACCGTTGAGCCAAAGATACCTTCTGTTCCCACCCTGGCATTAGAGTCGCCAAGCACGATTTTGACATTGTGACGGGGCAGCTGTCATAGGTCCCTTCTTAGAAGACTTCTTTGCTCTCGTCGTCCTTCTCTTCTTTCGGAACGTGGGCTCAAATTAACGACATGTTGAAGAACTTCGCTTTGATGCGAATTGTGGTTAGACGTTCATGCACCGGGGTGAATGACAGTACTCATCAACGGAGTCTCTCCCCCACCACAAATACCACACCCAATTTGCGCTCCTTTATATGGCCACTGTAGTAAATGCCACAAGAACCTAAGTACTTACCTTGGAATACGTTATTGTCTGCCTTTATTTTAAAAAGGGCAACAACCAGCTGTGCAGCGGCATCTTCTATATTAAGGGACCGGACATTCCAGGTGCATGCCTTAAAATCGTAATCTTTAATGCGTTTGCAGTGCTCGACATCAAAAGGGGGGCCTCTCATGCGAGGCTGTTGTGTAATATTCATTGTGGTGTTTTTTACGTGAAACATCCCTTGCGAGGAATTATTCGGCTTCTCACTTTAGCTCGCCTTCAACCGGTTGTTTTAGGGCTACCCAGTGGATACTTAGTCTAAGAACGGATGTCGTAAGGTGCTTGAGTCATATGTAAGAGTATCGTTTCTGGCCACTTCCAAGTAAATGGCGCCCAGAGGACTTTCCTCTTTGCGTGAACTTCTACACAAGGTTCCATTCTCTTAGAACCTTCTTAGAACTGTTTATTTTATTTATCAATAGATAAGATGAATGCGAGATTTTTTAGCATGCTTATTGAAGAATATTATAATATCAACTTACAATATAAGTTCAAAGTAACTCTTCCCACAACAATGGAGTCTTTGTCATCAGTATAGACCTTTAATTATATCTAATCACTAATTTAAGAAGCTATTCTTAGTGCTAAATTATTTAAAACAAATTTAAAAAGTATGCTGTCCCTGCCACAAACAAAAAAAAAAAAAAAAACAGTAATAATGGGGAACTGTTGCGTAGGAAAAACATTATAAATTATTAATCGCCAGAACACTGCGTAGCTTAACATCAAATCCCATTTTACGATTGCCGAACTAAAAAAAACCATGCTAATAACAATTTTTGTATTTATAATCGCCATCAATAAGCTTGCAAGATTATTTAATTGGATTTCAGCATAAACAACGAAACCTGTATAGTTACTTACAAACAATTTTTATATGTATTAGCACACGACAAGCTCCGCTCAAGTTGTCAAAGCAACTTAAGCGAAAGGCCAACCTTCGCAGTGAGCTCGCCAGCACCGCGCGGCAACAGGTGTAGCAGAATATGTAAGCGTTGCCAGCAACATGTTGCCGTTTACAACCTTATACTGCCACACAAAATTCTATGGCATCCACTTTGGTATTATTACTGTGAAGTTCTACTAGTGAACTACTTGTCGTTGGGGTTCACACATTTTGCATTGTTTGCCAGCAAGTAACACAGAAGTCATAAGGCAAACATACAGCTGCACAATGGAGAGAATGGAAAATATGTTAAGTGCATACGTAATTTAATTTTAATTGTTAATGGAAAAATACTTCAATGAATCTTTGGTTATAAACACATGGTATACTTATAAGTGTATATATGTATATGCATCAAATATATATAAAAGTGCTGGCTAAGTAGGAGCTTGCAAAGGTAGGTGAATATTCATATATGGAAATAATTATATGACGGCGAAATATAATATTGCAAGCTGCCCACTTAACTATTGTTATAACCTCATTTATGCATTTAAATTCACACAAAAGTTAACTCTACAAAGTTGTACACCTTCGTGCGTCATTTTTATAATTTTTTTTTTTTTTTTTTTCACCAAATTAAGTGCTTAACAAAAACGTCTTTGTATCCTGAAAGCTTAGTAGCGCCGCAGGATTTAAAGCTAATTTCGAAGTAAGGGTTGTTACCGAAAGTGGATCGAAATTTTGGTTTTTTACCTCCGCTTTTCAGGTACTCTGTCTCTCTATTGACATTAACCTTCAGCTAATTATAGCTCAAAGGCTTTTAATATGCAGGGTTATTCATTATGAGTGACATGATTTCTTGAAAATAAAAAGAAAAGTAATTGTTAAGGAATTTCAAATGTTTTTGGAGTTATACTTTTTGTACGAATTCGGAAATGGTTGCGTTAAATGCATAGTTGCGCAACCTTGTCTGCGAAGTTGTTCGAGCAGCAAGGGAAGCGGTGACAATCGGCGATCGTTTGTTAGTTTCTTTCGGCACAGCTCGGATTTTCTACCAGCAACACAATGTTGCCATGCTTACGCTATTGTTGTTTTTGTAAAACAATGTTTCAATTTTTGGTTGTTGACATATTCACATGTGTGCGCATATGTATGTTTGTAGGCTTGCGCATTATTTTTCTTTCGTTTCTGTTTCATTTCTGCGAATACTCAACTACTTTATGTGACTTTTGGTTGAAATAATCTGCGTTGGCCATTGAAAAGTTAAGATTATACTTCACAGGATCATTTCTGTAGTCAGTCTTGTGGGTTGACAATTCACAAGTCGCAAGGAGGAACTTTCAATGAAATTGTTTACTAATAATATTCTCTCAACAGTTAATTTATGTCGCACTGTCAAGAGCTGTTGCCATTAAAGGAGTTAATCCCAGTGAACAAACAGAAAAAATTTTATCATGGCAATGGAAGCAATGACAAGTCATGTCGCGCTTTGCGAGATGAAATGATAAAATTACGTCAAAATCTAATTATCACCTTAGAGAAAGAATTATTAGAGTTTCTTAGCACAAGAAAATGTTTATTATATATTATTATAATATCATTCAATTGTCAAAGTCTTCGTCCTCATGCTGATGATTTCTCAGATAGAGTGTTTGAACAGTCAAACATCTTGATGTTGTCAGAAACATTTATGAACGACAACGAGCCTCATGTAGTATATGTACCAAGTTTTGATTTCATTGTAAGATTTCAACGAAATGAAACAAGAAATTCAGGTGTTGCTATTTATCACAAGGAGCAAGACAAACATCATATTCTCACTCTTCATTTAGATATAAAGGCTCCGTACGCGAGTGATGTTGATGTGACGATATCAACATCAACAAGAATTGGCGATTTGTGTGCGGTAGAATGCAAAATGAACCCTAGCGATAATCATAATAGTAAAAAATTTAATTTAATTGCCATTTATATATCACCAAATTCATCGATGAGAGATATAAAATTGTTCATCGGTAAAGCTTTATTACCCTTGTCAACTGCAGGTTCGCAAGCTTTTGCAGATATTATCGGAGAACCAGTAGAGTAAAGCGAATAACCGGTACTCCTTTGTGTGAGATTTCAATGTAAATTTCTCATTGCCAGAAGCTGAACCATTACTGGCATTCCTCAGAGAGAAATTTTCATTAGAAATGATCAATGGAAGAAATGATCCTGCGACAAAAGGAGGTACGACTATTGATGAGGTATTCGCGAGAAATATAGATAAAATAGATGTAAGACATTTCATATCGTATTTTAGTTATCATAATTCAATTGTAAATATTATAGATATCAATCCGTCAGAACACAGAAATGATAATTGAATTAGACTTTGCTTTATACAATGTGCATGATAAATTTATAAAATGTGAATTAAGGAAAGTGTTGGTCATTCCACCATATTTTTATCCTTTCCCTCTCGCTAGTTTTCTTTCATACAAAATGATATGCTTTTCTAGGAATATCACTAAGAAATATAACTTCATCCGTGCGTAGGGACTCCACGCACCTTTTTTTTATTGTGAAGTAAAATTTATAGAATTCAGTTCTTCATATAACATCATACAAAAAGGCTCCACGACATTTTTTGTAGGAACTAGTTCGATGAACTCAATTTTTGAGTACTTTTTCCACTAAATCAAGTCGTATGTCATGAATATTGACATTCAATATTGACTGCTAAAGCTTGAAGAGCGTGTGGTTTACTGCTAAAGACCAATGACTTCAAGTAACCCCACAAGAATTAGTCTAATAGTGTTAAGTCACAACTTTATGGAGGCTATACAATGTCATAGTTTCTTGAAATAATCGAATCTTCAAACTTTTCTCGCAATAATTCGGTTGTGCTGTGTGGCACGTAGCCCCATCTAGTTATCACTTCTAATTTCGGTCATAAAAAGTTAGATTTTAACGATCTGTACCGATCTGCATCAAGAGTATCGGTTCGAAAGGAGTACGGACCGACGCGTCGATTCCATCAAGTCAGAAAGAACACAGAATTATGAATTTAGGTGAATGTAATGAATTTTCATGAATAATTTGTGGATTTTCTTCGTACCAAAATCGACAGTTTTGTTTATTTACGGCTGGACACACATGAAAGTGAGCTTCATCGGAGAAGATAATTTTATTAGAAAAATCTTTATCGTTTTCAAGTTATTCCAAGGCAAAATCAGCAAAATATGATTCAAAGGCTTCAGTTCTAAAGTGGGAATATGCAATTTTATGTGGCTACAAGCTCAAATACTTTCTCAAACTTCACCAGCTTGTGGTTTGAGACAACCCCAATGCTTGAATACGTCTTGGAATCGACAGAATTGCGGTCTTCAGCAAAAATTGCCTGAACGGCAGGAATATTTTCATTACTTCAAGCAGTTCTCTTCTTACTGATACTTGAGTATTATATAACGAAAATGGGCGCTCGAAATTTCCAACAATTCGACAGATAGCGAGCACAGGCGGACAATTATTACGACTATAAAATGACAAAATCCCTCGAAAATTCGCAATTGGTGAATTTAGAAATCGTATCATCCCTTTTGGAAAACCCGGTATTTGCAGAAATTTCATTAAGATACTAATCTAATTATAGCCTTTTAAATTGAAAAAATGGTATTAGCAAATTAGAAGTTATTACAACACAATGTGGGAAAAGCATTGGTTTATAAAATGCAGATGAGTTTTAGAAATCTTAAGGAACATAGTACATATTAAAAATATTCGCAACTCACTAATAATTATGTTACTTGTAACAGTATCCAGCACAAAGTACGAAGTGTGTGCAAAAAGTATCGCGAATTTTGTGTTTTTTCAAAAATTATTTATTTATTCATGAATATCTAGTTTGTCCCCTTCAAAGTAATCCCCATGTGATATTATACACTTGTGCCAACGGTGCCAACACTTCAAAAAATCGTTTTTTTTATCTTCTTCAGCTACTCCTTTGGTGCCGTCTTTATCTCGTCAAGAGAAGCGTAACGTCGTCCTTTCATGGGCCTCTTCAGTTTAGGGAACTAGAAAAAGTCACAGGGGGCCAGAGCTGGGGAATACGGTGGCTGCGGCATCATTAGTGTGTTGTTTTTGGCCAAAAAGTCGCGCACAAGCAACGAAGTGTGTGAGCAGGGGCGTTATCGTGGCGCAAAAGCCAATTTTTGTTCTTCCACAAATCCGGGCGTTTCTAGCGGATTGCTTCGCGCAAATTGCGCATAACTTGCAGGTAATATTCCTTATTGACCGTTCTTCCCTGTGGCAAGAACTCATGATGCACTACTCCCCTGCAATCGAAGAAAACTGTCAGTTAAGATTCGCGATACCTTTTGAACACACCTCATTTGCAGGTTTTAAAAATTTAACATTTTAAAATGAAAAATTTACCAACTCAAGTTTAAAACCGTCAGAACCCACGTATTAGAATAATCTCAAATATTACTTATACTTCACAAACATTTTGACATAACAAAACACAATCGCAGACTAACAAATAATGCCATGGTGAATAAGTGAAGCGGAATTCCGGAATGAATATAGCACATGATTGCCAAACTTTTTATGTATTTGCAACTATTTCCAATTTAGTTTCACACAACATTTATGCGTCCATGCACATTTGCAGATAAGCTGAGACTACACTGATTTTGGCAATTTCATATATTTTTCGATTTTAAAAAAATATTTTTGTGTACAATAGTAAGGGATATAAATGAACTTAGTTTCAGGGCAACATGATAAATTTATAGCCACATGTTTGATATATTGGAAAATATGCAAACACGTAATGCAGATATAAACGCTTTCAAGCAAGTGATAGATGAATAGCTCACTTGCGGCCAGTTGGAGACCAGTTCAAATTGAGCACTGCGGCCTGAACTATTTTTAAAAATGTTATATTTTGAGTTAAAAAGGGTTTTATTAGTAGTTTTTCTTCATTGTTTTAATATGGAAAAAACTTCAGCCCCGCAAGTCATGACGGTTTTATGGAAATTTAGCTGAACAAAAATTAATGAAAAAAGTAGTTTATTTATGTTTCGGTGCGGTCAAAGAAATTTGCAGATATGGAATTGGAATGAATACTCGCTGAAAACCGTTGCCAAGCACAAGGCATCGCAGAATCGTTTGAAGTCACTAAAGCAGCCATATGAAACCGTTAGAATGCAACAGGATGCATTCATAAGCTAAGAATTTGGGTGTCATATGAATTGAACCCGAGTGACGTTGGCGGACCATTGCTCAGAAGTGCTGCTTAACATTACAAAGAGATGCCATTTTTGCATCGCTTTGTGACCGCTGATGAAAAATTTATCCATTAGGGCAATCCTAAAATTGATATGTGAAATCTGGCCAAAAAACCAAATCAATCGCATAGCCGTATATCCATGAAGCCGACACTTCTTATTATGAGCTTATAAAACCGGGTGAAATCGTTAATAGGGAACGTTGACGATAACAATACATGAAATTGAAGCGAGGTATTTCGGAAATCCTCCGGAATTAGATGCAATAATTTCCAATCATGATAACACACGGTTTCATGAAGCAAAATGGGACAAAATATCCGATACATATATTGTAATAGGAACTATGGAATCTGACCTTTCCGAAACAGTGGAGATATTCCTCTGCTTACCCCGGCGAGTACTATGGCCAATACTTTTAAAGCTGAAGTGTTTTCATCTATTCGGACTACATGACTTATGAACTAGCCAGCATAGTGCTGTCTCCTAATTCGCTGAACTATGTCAATGTCGTCATATATCTCGTACAGCTCATCTTTACATCGAAAACACTCGTAACGCCGATGATTAGAGACTAGTAGAATTCGGTCCTTATTCGTCAAGTGAGGATTCTACTTCTTAATTGTCTGCTGATTCTGAAAAAGCGGCTGTTATAAAGAGTTATTCTGCGTTGGATATCGGGTTGACGTTGTTGCTGGTTTTAATTCTGGCTCCAATATGGACGAAATTATCTTTGAATTTGAAGATATAACTGTCAACAGAGACTTTAGAGCCAAGTCGCCAGTGCGACGACTGTTTGATTGATGACAGGAGATATTTCGTTTTGCCCTCATTCACTCACAGAATATGTCTTCACTTCTTTGTCCAGCCTGGAGCAAGCGGAACTAACGGCGCGGATGTTGAGGCCAATGGTATCAATATGATCGGTGTGCGACAGCAGCTGTACTTTCCAGGTGCATGATTGCAGTGGTCGTCATCAAAAGTGGGGTCTCACATCCGAGGTTGTTTTCTGCGCTTCATTGGTAGAGTTTTTTTACGTGGCCAATCCCAAAGCCAGCGCAAAACACTGGGGAGGACTATTTTGCTTTCTCACTTAATCTTAGCTATCAGGTATTCGTTGTCTGCAGCAGTGTCCAAAACACCTTTTATCTTTTAGCACACTTACCACTTTCACTTTTACTTTCAAATAAAACCACTCGGTTAAGGGATAAAAGTAATCAATCAGTTTTAATGATATTTTAATGTATTTACACGGTAAATCGAGGCTCTTTGAACAAGATTGCCGGAATAAGGTGCAATTAACAAGCAAACGTTAATGTTAACTATTGAAATGTGCGGATGAGCGAAAAAGGCGCGAGGTCAAGCGGCGATGCGTAAGCTCCGTGTTTTAGTCAAAACGAGACTGATCTTGAACTTTTTTGTTGACCCCCTTTTCACCAGTGTGGTATGTGTTTGCGTGTGTGGATGTCCTCTCGCGTGTGGGTAGTGTTGATGTGTGGGTCCTGTGGAATGTAGGTCTGTGTGTGTGGTGTATTGATGGTGGTGGTGTATTCGTGTAGTGGCATTAGGAGGGGGCGGCTTATCTCATTTAGCCATCCCGGCCCCCCTAGGCGAATATTCAGCCTAGCAATCTTTGGAGTTGTTGGAGTGTGGCCACTACGTTGCTGAGTCCAGAAGCTGGGCGATGCTGCGGCGCTTTTAGACGACGCCTGGTTGATGCCACGCGGTGCGAACGCCATTGATGGGGCGCAGGCCGGGCTGCAGTAGTTCGGCGTCGCACCGTCCGGTTTCCTTGCGTTGATCTACCCGTGCTTGGGGCAGCTGGCCGACCTACATCGCGTCGTGGGGTCCTGTGCAGCAGCGTATGATGTGGTCTGCCACACGTGTGGCATAAATCGGCTGACACACACTCCTGCGTCCCATGCGTGTGCGACAGGCAGTTGAGGCAGTGCTCATGTGCCTGGGCCACACGCTGTCGTTGGGTTGGTGTTAGCTCCTTAAAGAGCCCACAGTGTTGGAGTCGATGTTTCCGGCGACAAAGCGGGCATCGAATGCGACGCGGCTCGACTTGAGCGGATGGCGCTGATGGGGCTGCTCGTGAACCACTACCAGAAGCAGCAGTCGATACTGTCGCATTGGTTGAGCGGGGCGGAGGAGTAGGCCCAATACGTGGTCCGTTGGTGGCTGACCGAACAGTTGGTGCTGTAGGCATGTCCACGTCCATCTTGAACTCTGTAAGAAATTGTATTTGAATATACATGGTAGTATATAAATAGTATATATGCTTGTGCCACGTTAGGTGGCATGACTGGGTCGTCGTGTCGACCGACCATTTTTTTTTGTAATTTTTATTGTTATTGTTAACGGTTGGTTGCGGGTTGCGATTTTATTGATTTATTGTCGTTTGCGTTACGGCATTATGTTCGGATTGTTTGGTTAGTATCGGATTTTCGTTATTATCCGCGGTTGGTAGAAAGCATAATTTAACCAGCGGTCTGGTGAGTATTCCGCTTTGAGTACGGAGATCAACGACGCGGATGTGACCGTCTGAGCCATAATGGAGCTTTTCTATACGGCCAAGTCGCCACTCGGTAGGTGGGAGACAATCGTCGTTAATAAGTACACAATCTCCAAGCTTTGGGGCATTTTCTGATGTTTTCCATCGATACCTCTTGTGGAGGTCCTTTAAATAGTCTTCTTTCCATCTGCGACTGAAATTATGATGGAGAATTTTAATTCTTTCCCATCGATTTAATAAGGATAGCGACTCCACGCCTGGCTCAGGTGTGGCCAGAATGGGTGCTCCTTTGAGAAAGTGCCCTGGTGTTAGGGCTGTGAGATCTGAGGGATCTTGCGAGAGTGTTGTTAGTGGCCGTGAATTGAGAACGGCTTCAATGCGAATTAATAGAGTTGTAAATTCTTCGTAATTAAATTTGTAGTTTCCAGCTACTTTTTTTAAGTGGGATTTGAAGCTTTTTACAGCTGATTCCCATAAACCACCCATATGAGGAGCTCTTGGGGGGATGAATTGCCAATTAATGCCTTGGGGGGCGTACTTTTGTACAATCTCAGGGGAGACTTGTTTAATAAAGTCCACAAACTGTTTTTCTGTGGCTCTTTGAGCTCCGATAAAGGTTTTTCCATTGTCGCTCATAAGTTTGGACGGAAAACCGCGTCGTCCGACGAAGCGAGCAAATGCCGCGAGAAAAGCCTCTTTTGTCAGATTAGTACATAGCTCGAGGTGCACTGCTTTTGTCGTGAAACAGACAAAGACAGCCACGTAGCCTTTCATTAGGGTAGGAGACCTTAGCATGGACGCCTTTATCTGAAAAGGCCCAGCAAAATCAACACCTGTGATAGTGAAAGGCAGAGCGAAGTTGCAGCGTTCCGGTGGAAGTGCTGCCATAATCTGCGTCCTCATCTTCTGTTTATGCATAGTGCAGATCTTGCACATGAAAATGCACTTTTTTATTTGAGGCTTAAGTCGGGGAATATAAAACTCTTGGCGGATTATATATTGCATTAGGCGATGTTCCGCGTGCAACATTAGTATATGTATATACTTGAGTAACAATGTTGCAAGTCGAGACTTCTCTGGTATTATTAGAGGATGGCGTTCGTTATATGTCAGGCTTGAGTTAGCAAGCCGACCATTAGCACGAAGCAGACCTTTCGTGTCCAGAAATGGATTTAGTACTAAGAGTGAGCTCTTTTTGTCAATCGGCTTCGATTCTCTTAGTAGTGACATCTCGCAGCTGAAGTGGCGCGACTGAGTATACGTGATAAGAGCGACCTTTGCCTTGTCTAGGTCTAGGTGCGTCAATGTATCGCCTTGGGGATATACTGTGCGTATTCCCTTAATTCTAAGTTTGAGTCGCTCTATGAAGTTGAGCATATAAGCGATTACCCTGAGGGCTCGAGGGTATGATGAAAATCGCTCAAGGATGTCAGTATCATCCAATGCCGGGTGAAAGGAGTCGATTTTCCGACTTTCGGGGGCAATTATATTGCGTATAGGCGATCGTGGCCAAGAATCAGGAGATTCTATCAACCATCGGGGGCCATTCCACCAGAGGGTGGTAGTGGCAAGGTGCAGTGGCTTGCACCCTCTCGTTCCTAGATCGGCAGGATTATCAGCACTGGCTACGTGACGCCAAGTGGCTGATCCCACTAGGTCAAGAATTTGAGACGTTCGGTTAGAAATATACGTCTTCCATGCATGTGGAGGTTTTTCTAACCAGGCTAATACAATTTCGGAATCAGACCAGAGATACAATTTATATTTGGTCATATTTAGATGCGTTTGCACCATGGATACTAGTTTGGCTAGTAGTAGCGCACCACATAGTTCCAGTCGTGGCAGACTTATTGTTTTTAGCGGAGCCACCTTTGCTTTGGCTACCAGTAGGTGACTGGTGGTCGTTGTGTCAGATTGTGTGCGCACATAGATGGTTGCACAATATGCCTTTTCAGAGGCATCACAGAAGCCATGTAGTTCGACTTTGTGCTCTGGGGCATAATTTATCCATCGTGGGATTTGTATCTGTGAGATATCTTTCAGATTACACGCGAACTGGGACCACTTTTCTAAACGAAGTGGTTTCACTTGTTCATCCCAGTCAGTTCCGTCTAGCCACAATTCTTGTATTAGAATTTTTGCTTGTATCATAATTGGCGAAAGCCATCCTGCGGGGTCGAAAAGTTTTGCCACCGAGGATAAAATTTGCCTTTTTGTTATAGCTGATAGTGCGGATATTGACTCATTAGTGTATGAAAACTGGTCAGATATCGCATTCCATTGTATCCCCAAAGTTTTTGTTGTGCTTTCCTTTTCGAATTTAAGGAAATTAGTGTCTAAAAGATTTTCTTTGGGTATGTCTTTTAAAATATTAGGGTGGTTCGCCGTTATCTTTTTCAACGGAAACCCTGCAGTATTGAGCGCTTGTGTCACTTGTGCTAGTGACTCGTATGCCTGTGGAAGATTGTGGCTTCCGGACAGAATGTCGTCTACATACGTTTGTGTTTTCAACACTTGTGTTGCCAGAGGAAATTCTGACTTTGTGTCTTCTGCCAGCTCGTGGAGTGTACGAATGGCGAGGTATGGGGCACAGTTTACGCCAAAGGTAACTGTTTTTAATTTAAAGTCGCGTAGTGGACTATTGGGAGATTTTCGGAAAATAATTCGTTGAAAATCTTGATCATCATCATGTACGACTATTTGTCGATACATTTTCTCAACATCCCCATTGAAAACGTATTTGTATATACGCCAATTTAGTATGAGGAGCATTAAATCTGGCTGAAGCGTGGGTCCCGTAAATAAAATGTCATTTAGGGAATTCCCCGAACTTGATGATTTTGATGCATTAAAGACAACTCTTACCTTTGTGGTTTTTTTGTCTGGCTTTATTACCGCATGATGTGGCAGGTAAAAAGAATTGTATTTACCTTTTATAATTTTTTCGCCAGGGCTGACTTCCTCCATGTGGCTTAAATGGAGGTATTCTTCTAAAACCCTATCGTATTCTGGTTTTAGCTCGCCTTTTTTAAGTAGGTTTTTTTCCATACTTAAAAACTGTTGGATAGCAGAGGTACGAGAATGACCTAAGGCGAGTGTGTGGGGAAATTCTGGCTTTAGTGGTAGTCGTACGACGTACCGGCCATTATCTAATCGAGTAGTTGTGGATTTGTAAAAATCCTCACAATATCGATCTTCTGGGGTTGTGATTGATATGGGGGGGAGTTCTTCTAACTCCCAAAACTTCCTGAGTTGTGTATTGAGGTATTCGTTTGAGATTTCCTCAACTTGAGTTGTCATTGTTGCGACTGGTTCCGCAACTAGTCCGCTTAGGACCCATCCGAAAATGGTATTTTGCGCCAGAAGTGTTTCTGTAATTTTCTCAACACCTTCGAGAATAATTTGAGGTATGAGATCGCTACCTAATAGAATGTCTATTTGAGCGGGAGTGTTGCAGTTGGGGTCTGCTAACTTAAGGTGTGAAACCTTTTGCCAATGCTTGCTATTTATATGATAGCTTGGAAGCATGTTTGTTAGTTGCGGTAAGACAATAGCTTCTGCTTGAATGCGCTTATCCGCTTGGGGGGAAATAAGGGTAATGGGGCAGATTTTGTTTGAGTTTTGTACTACTCTTCCGCCCATTCCCGTAATTTCAAAATTAGCTAGTTTCGTTGGCAGTCGTAGCCTACTTTGTGCCCTTGACGCTATAAAAGATCGTTGAGATCCTTGGTCTATTAAGGCCCTAAGTTTAAACAGTTCTCCTCGGTGCTCGATGGAGACCACTGCTGTGGGTAATAATACACTGCTTTGGTTTTCGCTGTGTAGCGTCTGAGTTTTTAAAGCCTTTGAGCAGCATGGTGCTTCTTGGCAATTTTCTGAATTTTGTAAGTCGGGAGTTGCTGTTGCAACTAATCCCGCAGCTCTTTTAACATTAGCGTTGTTTTGAGCTAAGCTGGAAAAATTTGTAATGTGAAGCATTGAGTTATGTCGTTTATGGCAATAAACGCAATTAAATTTGCTTTCGCAATCTTTGAGCGCATGCGCATGAGACAAACAATTGGTACAAAGTTTTTTTGTTCTTACGAAATTGTTTCTTTCGTTAACGTTTAGTTTTTTAAATTTCTCGCAAGATTTCAGCCTGTGCCCTCCTTTACACAGTTCGCATGACGTATGTTTATTTTGTTCGGAGGTGAACGCTTGTGTTTTGAAAAAACTACGATTTAAGTTATTGTTGTTACTCGCTTGGGGCCTATTGAAGCTTCGATTCAGGTCATGTTGAACATTTTTAGTTCTGACCATTTTTTTATCTACCCTTTCTGCAATTTCGTATTGGGTAGTTAAGAAATCCTTCATTTGTTGCCACGTTGGGCACTTTTTCCGTGATGAGAGCGATTGCTCCCACAAAAGTAACGATTTTTCTGGTAATGCGGCTGTGCATATATTTACCAGAATGGGGTCCCAATTGTCTGTGGGAATATTCTGTGTCGCTAGAACCGACAAGCAATTAGAAACAGTGGATTGAAGTTTTATAAATTCCTCACTTGTTTCTTTTTGAATTTTTGGTAAATTCATCAATATTGTGACTTGTTTGTCTACTAATATCCTTTCGTTCTCGTAACGAGCTTTTAGGGCTTCCCAAGCATAATTGAAATTTTCGTCATTAAGAGCGAACTGTTTGACTAATACCCCTGCTTGACCTTTTGTTTTGTATCGGAGGTGATACAATTTTTGAGCATTAGATAATTTTGGGTGGTTTATGTAAACGGCTGTGAACATGTCCCGGAAGGACGGCCATTGTTCATAACCACCATGAAAAATTTCAGTGTCACAGGCGGGCACCTTGAGGTGGATGCCTGAACTCGCCTCTTGGCTTTGCACTTGTGGCAGCTCTACTCTCGGTTGTGGAGTAGGTGCAATTGCTTTAATTAATCTCAATTGATCGGAGATCATAGCTCTCGTTTCCTCGTACTGGTCTAAGCAGTGTTCATATTTGGAGTATGCTGAAGATTTGAAATTTTCAGGTAGATCTGATTCGTCAGATTCTACAATTGCGTCATACGCAGCTTGGAGACGTGTCCAGAAATTGCTTAGATTTTCTTTTTTGATTTCTAATACCGATTCAGAGTTATCTTGAATCGGTGAAGATGAAAATCGAGTGCAGTATCGGATTAGACTGTCACTCTCAGCAATAAACTTAGTATAGGAAATATCTTTCATCTTTTTTTGCTTTGTAGCACCTTGCTTCGAGCGTGTAGCATCAGCAGGTGTACATGGGCTCTTTTCTTCTGAAGTCATTTTTTGTACTTTTAAATACTGTGTTGACTTAGATTCCTTAGAATCTCCGTCCATTTAGATAATATGAAAAATTGAAATATATATGTATATGAGAAAAGAAAAATTCTCTCAGTGTACTTATGATAATAATAAGTACGCGTGAAATCTTTAAGATAAAAAGTTTTTTTTTTTTTTTGTTGTATACGCAATGTATCAAATAACGAACGCGTATTTCGTTTTACTTATTCCCGGTGCTTATGTATTAAGCTACTAGTTTGTTATTGTTTTTGTCTTTTATTTTATTTAATGTTTCGTACTCGTTAGAAAATACTTGAGTATACGAGCGACAATGTAAAAAGGAGAAAAAGGTTGATGACCTTTGTATATAAGTTTGCACAATATGTGCGTGTTTATGTGCATACGTAAGATGCAAAAAATTTATTTTTTTGTTTTGTTTTGTTTGCAATCCTGCTTGCTTGCGCTTTAACAAGAACAAGGGGTATTGCTGGACAGGTGCCGATTTGGTCTTTGAATATAAGTATGTGTGTGTGAATACTTGAAAATGGCAATACTTATGTATTTGCTTTTTCTTTCTACCAACGCTTAAAGTTTTTGTGTTATTTTGACCGTAAATTTTTTTTTTTTTTTTTTAAATAGTAAATTTTAAAAAATTTTTAATAAATTAAAATTTCGCATTTAGCGTTTTATTTTTTCCAAATTTTGTAAAATTTGTGAAATTTTAATTTAATTTGGTACCCTATGTACGTTGTATATACCGGCATAGGCAAATTGTATGCCGTATGTATGTGCGTATATTATTTGCCGTGCGGATAACGCGGGAATGGAAAATCGGTGAAGTGCAGGTATGCACTTTTGGTTAATACGTCAAATTTAATTTTTGTTATGCTGTTTATACATACATGTGGGGGTATGTCGCATTAATTTTGTCTTTCACTTTGTTTCGGTATGTAAGGTATGTACATATAAAAGTGGTGACTATTGGCATATATGTATGTTTGGTTTTGTTATTTTTCTTTTCTCTTTTTGAATTTCGCAATTGCCTTAGCTTACTTTTTGCGCAATCCTGCTTATACTGTTGAGTATAAGGGGTATTGCCGGAAAATGTTGTCAAGTGAATACTTGAAAATTTTTTTTTTTTTTTTGATTTTTAATGTTGTGTGTTTAGATACACAAATTTAAGCATAAGTAGGCCTTTTATCAGATATGTATGTGCCAGTATATATACAATCACACACATATATATATATATATATACATATGTATATATTATACCATATACTGTTCATACATATATTTGGATGTACATATGTAATGTACCAAACTGTTTTCGGTTTCCCGGAAATAAACCGTAAGTTCGGACAGTTTGGTAGCAACCGTTCTATTAAAAGTTACAGGATCGTATACAGTTGAAGATCAACTGTAACTTTCAACATACATATATGCAAATAAGTTCATATAATTTAAAATAATAAATGGAGTTGATACACTCACTTTGTGCCGCTTCAAGGGAGTTTGAGGGCTTTATATGCGGTTAAAAAGAGGGCGGGGGGGTTAGTATATGCCACAGCGTTCAATCTGCTTCCTGTCCGTTTCCTTCCTTTTTGGTTGTGGATTGCTTCGTGGTTGTGGATTTTCCTCTCGTTGCTTGGCTTTCCTCCGGTTGTTTTTATGTTGAATTAAATTCCCTTTTTTTTTTTTTTTTTTTAATTTTTTGTTTTAAGTTTATTAATGTTTAATTTTCACAAAGATTTTCTTATATTCATATATTGAGCTTCGCGCCCGTGTGGATGTTTTGTTTTGAGAAATAATATTTCGCGCCCGATTTTCCGTTTTTTTTTTTTTTCCTTTTTTTTTTTTTTTTTGGGGGGGGTTTTTGGGTTTAAGCACTGTATTGTATGTACATTTATTTATATGTTGCTTTTTTTTTGTTTTTTATATAACTGCACACACGGAGTTACGTTTTTTGTTATTATTGTATTTTTTTCGATTTTGTTACCACAACACGGGACCGCTTCGTGTCCGTTTTTCAAACTGTTTTTTATTTATTGTATATATATACCGCAATTATTTTATTATATATATATATTTTTTTTTTTGAAATTTTTGGTTTATATATATGTATGTGTATGTATATGTGCATGCACCACTTTTCCTTTTATAATGTATTTTTTCCTTAAATTTTTTTTTGTTATATGTATCTACATATATGTATCTGTCACCGCACCTTCTTTTATATATTTTTTTTTCTTTTTAATAGAAAACAATTTTGTATATGTAAATTAATATGTATGTCTGTCACCGCACCTTTAATTTTTTGTATATGTCACTTTAATTATTTTGCCGCTTCTTTTATTTCTATTTTTTCCAAATAGTGCCTTTCTTAGCGGCTCGAAGGACCAATGTTTGAAGCAGCAGTGTCCAAAACACCTTTTATCTTTTAGCACACTTACCACTTTCACTTTTACTTTCAAATAAAACCACTCGGTTAAGGGATAAAAGTAATCAATCAGTTTTAATGATATTTTAATGTATTTACACGGTAAATCGAGGCTCTTTGAACAAGATTGCCGGAATAAGGTGCAATTAACAAGCAAACGTTAATGTTAACTATTGAAATGTGCGGATGAGCGAAAAAGGCGCGAGGTCAAGCGGCGATGCGTAAGCTCCGTGTTTTAGTCAAAACGAGACTGATCTTGAACTTTTTTGTTGACCCCCTTTTCACCAGTGTGGTATGTGTTTGCGTGTGTGGATGTCCTCTCGCGTGTGGGTAGTGTTGATGTGTGGGTCCTGTGGAATGTAGGTCTGTGTGTGTGGTGTATTGATGGTGGTGGTGTATTCGTGTAGTGGCATTAGGAGGGGGCGGCTTATCTCATTTAGCCAGAATTACTAATTCCAAAAGTCAATCACTTGATATTTCACACTTCAACCAACATCATTTCAAAAGAGAACATGGAAAGCTTTGTGTTAGTGTATGTGAACAACCAAAACCGTCACCCTATGAGATAGCTCGCACTTGTATTGAGTCAATAGCGTTTTCTGTTGGGTTCCCTTTGGTAGATTACATATAGATGCATATCAAATTGGTTACTGAAGAGAGCACAAAGGGAGCTTTATTATTTCGCAATCGAATTTGATTTAAGTTGCAATTCGCTGGAAAAATCACAGGCCAAACTCAAAATTATTGATTTTCTTGATAAAATAAAAGTTGTACAAACACACTTTACCATAATCTAACGCCAATACATTTCACTTTAAAAATCTCCGCAGTCTTTTTCTGGCGTCAGTAATGTGGTTGATGCAAGTCCAGTTCAGATTTTTGTTGAAATATGCAATTCTTGCATTTCATTCTGAGAATAGCATATTCAAACCTGATACGGTTTCGTCTGTGTCTGGTTTAAGTCGTTTCAATTTCGTGAAAATACCAAATTGTTCATTTTTATTGTTTTTCTTCTGATAATTCTTTAATTGAGGTTTGCGAATGCAGAAGTTGGTCTTCTCAATGCACATCAATAAAAATCACATGCGAAGAGTGTGCATATGTATTTTCACTTAAAATGTAAGTGAGTGAGATAATTAAAAGCTAAATAAATATGGCCCAAACAGAGATAATATTCACAAAATTGTTATTTTGGAGCAGTCAATTACTTGTCAATCCTGTCAAATTATTATGAAAATTATTTCATAAATAGTTGTTCTCGATAGAACAAAGAGGCAAATGACGTAACAGTAACTTTCGACATCATTTCACCATTACTCGCGGTAAAGTGAACTAATTTGATATTAAATTTGAGCTATAATTCCATTCTATGAAAAATGCATAGATTCTGCTTGAAGCTGGAAAATGACTGACGTTTCATTTGTGTTACATTTTCCTGCATTCCTCAGCCTCTTTGGTAAAATTAATTTTTTCTATTCAACATATGTGGTTTTCCTCAAGGCTGATACACAGATTAAAGAAACACTACAACTTTGCGATAATATTTTTTTAGTATGATTTGTCCTTTGCTTCAAAATTGGCCTGAATTATCCTCTCCAAACACTGCTTTTAATCATAAACTCGTCATTGTTTTTGATCAAAAGTGAGCTTTCTCATACCCAAATATTCATGAATGATATGATGCCATCTCGAACAACTTTACTTTACCGTCATCCAAATAATTGTTGTAGATTTTTTTGAGGTTTTCGGTGCTCATTTCATCACGTCCAAACAAAACTTCCGTGGTTAATTTTCCTGGGGTAGTCTCTAAAAACTCATTATCAAACCAAATTTTTGCTTACACTGTATTTTTTTTCTTCAAAAGCAATATTTTATGTACTTTAACATAGCTGAAAATCAAATGACCTTAATTATACAAGGTATGACAATTAAATAATAAGACTGATTCCATAAAATTTTAAAATTATTCTACAACTGTGCCATTCTCTTCAAAGTAGTCTTCTTGGGCAGCTACACAGCGATTCCAGCGCGATTTCCATGCTTCGTAACATTTCTGGAACGCTTCGACTGGAATGTCCGCGAGTGCCCTCGTCACGGCCGCCTGGATGTCCGTAATCGACTCAAAATTGGTTCCTTTGACCAACGATTTTGTTTTAGGAAACAAAAAAAGTCACAGGGTGACATGTCAGGCGAATAAGGCGGCTGTTGCAACACGGCGATCCTTTTAGAGGCCAAATACTAGGACACGCTGAGGGCGGTGTGGCACGGCGCGTTGTCGTGATGAAGGATCCAGTTACGACCGATGTCTGGGCGCACCCTGTTGACACGTTTTCGTAATCTTTCGAGTAATTGGTAATAGTAGACTTGATTCACAGTTTTTCCTGGTGGAACGAATTCTTTGTGGACACGAATGCGCAGCGTCTGCACCTCGCCTGGTCTCTCACTCCGCGCCTCGTCTTCCACGCTTTCACGCCCCTTCTTAAACTCTCTGTGCCATCGAAACACCTGGACACGACTAAGAGCACTATCACCATACACTCTTACAATTTTAGCGTACGTTTCCGAAGCTGTTTCGCCCAATCTGGCACATCGGGAACTTTTCAATGGACCTGTTATATGAAGTTTGCCACGAAGTTTGTAACTGTAAGGAAATTTTGGAGAACTTATAGACTTTATACAAGCTAATGTATAGTAAGGCTTTTTATTTTAAATTTCGTTTAAGACTCCATTCATGGAAATACCTTTTTTAGGTTTATATGGTTGTAACATCTGTGCTGATAATAAAAGATGTAATGTTGGGTAGTCGGACAAGTCTTTGCGTATTTCTAATTAAACTTCAACTTATTTTTTTTTTATATTTATAATGAACTTTAATGAACCAAATATGTACCACTTTCGTCGACCGCTGGAGACATTATTCCATCAGTGTATAACTTTTCTGTTTTTTCGTCGACAAAGTCCGACAAGTAATTTTCACAGGCTTCTATTGCAGGCAACTTTACTCCACTAACCCGGCGTCATTGTGGCCGGGTATCTGATACCCGACCCATTTTAAAATTGATTGATCTCAGAATAAATAGTTTTGTTTTTTTTTTTTTGTTTGTTTGTATTGTTGATTTTTTAATAAATAAATGTTTAATTATTATAAGTCAGGTGTATTATTAGCCAATTATTTAATGTAGCATACTAGTATTGACATAACATTGATTCACAGTGTTCAGCAATGTTCACGGGCAAAATACACCCGGCCACAACGGACAAGTTCTATTTAGAAGCCACCATAACGCCGGGTTAAGGGAGTTCTACATTGACCGAAACAATTTGATAGTCCAATGATGCAAGGTTAGTGCTATATGGCGGATGCATCGAAACTTCTCAGCCAAGCTCTCTCGGTTTTTGTCAAGTCATCAGCGTTGTCCTGATGGAAGACTAAGCCTTTTTGTTAATCAGTTCTGACCGTTTTTTCGATTGCTTACTTCAACTTCAATCAGTCAATCGTTCGACCAGGCTGGAGGTGCTCATTGTGGATAATTCCTTTCAAATCCCACCAAACACCCAGCATAACCAGCTGTGCGGCCATTGGTTAAGCTTCACCACGCTTGGACCATATTCTTTTTCACACATTATTGTCGTATTTGATCCACTTTTCGTCTCCTGTTACCATTCGCTTCAGAAATGGTTCGATTTCTTTTACGTTGAGCAAAGAATCGCACAAGTTAATTCGGTCTATTAAATTTTTCACAGGCAATTCATGTAGCCAGCCTCTTTTAAATGGTTCAAAACCATTTGATGATGCATGTGAGGCTCCTTAGCGATATCATGGCTGCTTATGTGACGATCCTGGTCAATCTTTTCCATGCTTTCATCGAATTTTTCAACGATAGGTCGACCAGAGCGAGGTACATCTTTCACATCAAAATTTCCCGAACGGAAGCGAGCAAACCATTATTGGGCTACACGAACTGATACAGCATCGTCGCCGTAAACTTCACAAATTTTATTGGTTCCTTGCCTGGCATTATTCCCTTTTTTATAAAAAAAAATTTCACAATTTTTCATTATTTCCACTAATATTTGAACAGCTGTAACTTTTTTCCAACTTCCCCGAACTTCAATTTTTTTTGGTTAAATGAAACTTTAAATCTTACCTATCCAACACTAAGTGGTATGACCGGATATGGATACGGTTAGCCGGCATAAAAGCTGTGTGATCGAAATCAAGATAAAGATATTTTCATAATATTTTATGCTATAGAAATCGAACCTATAAAGGCTGTCATAACGTCATCTGTTTTACTGT
>CM050323.1:108514441-108536086 GCA_027475135.1 Bactrocera correcta
GCTGTTAGCAATAGTTATTCCGCATTAGATTTCGAGGTTGTTGTTAGTGCTAACGCCGCTTCCAAGATAGACGAAATTATTTACGACTTCGAAGTTAGGGCTGTCAACAGTGACGTGGGAACCAAGTCGCGAGTGAGAACAGGAAATATTTCGACTTGCACTCATTCACTGCCAGACCCGTTTGCTTCGCTTCCCTATCCATTCTGGAGAAAGCAGAACTAACGGCACGGTTGATGAGGTAAATAATATCATCAGCGTACGCCAGCAGCTGTACAATTTCATAGTAGAGTGTACCTTCTCTATTCAGCTCTGAAGCGCAAATTATTTGTTCCAAAAGTAGATTGAAGAAGTCGCAGTATCGAACGCCTCGGCAAAGTCCTTTCTGATTCTGACAGATCTTTTGGTATTGCTTTGGAGAATGGAGTTATGTGTAGACACGCAAGTAAGGAAATTCACTTGGGAGTAGCCAGAAACGATAGTTTTACATACGGCTCAAGCAGCTCACAACTTCTAGTACCCCTTGGGTAGCCAAAAAAACATCCGTTTAAGGGCAAAATAAAGTGAGATGAGGAAACTACAAAATAACATTTTTTTGTTTTCGGTAAAAATATTAACTGTAATTTTTATGACTCTTCAAAAATTACATGAAATTAGAATTCCCCCTTAAATAGTTTACCCAAATTATTGAGGAATTCCCCAAACCACATGCCCTACTTTAAACTGTTGTCAGCTAAATTCCTCCTTCGCAACATATTTGTGTCGAAAATTTCAGCGCCTTAATTAAATCAGCAGCATATCCTTACCGTTAGCTCGCAAACGCCCTAAATTCCTCGCTTAAGACAAGCTATTTTTCACCAAAAAACAGCGACATCTTCTCACTTGTGTTTCTGGAATATACTTGTACTCCATTCCCTGCTGTCAGTAAACAATTTTAGCAATTTTAATTTTAAACGCAAAATATCTCGCTGAAAACTTCAAATTTACCCAACATCGAGTGATAGTGAAAGCCGCCCAAATGGTGGGTGGGCCCACACAACAAAATGCTGCAGCATTAAAACACTAGTGAATTTTCAATTAAACATATTTTAATCGATGTTATGTTGCACACACACATATATGTACATTCGCGCCACTTGCCACACGCTCGACTGGAGTGACAAGCAATTTGACATCGCGCGTCGCTGCGGCGCATAATCCCTAAACCGCGTTGCCTTGCTTGTTGCTAGTTGTTTGGCACTTTTTTGTTGTTGTCATTGGCTGTTGTTGTACACCAGTGCGCATTTGTGGCGGTGTATGCGGATCGCGGCAAATTTATTGGTGTCAAATTACGCACCTCATTGAATGCGTGTGGCAGACAAATGGCAACAACCGACACCCAGCAACGCCCAACAACAACAACAACAACCGGATCACACAATTGCCACAGTTAACTATTTTCGTATAAAATTCGCCATTTAATTGCTATCCTTTCGCTGCCAAGAGTGAGGCATGTCTGCGTGACTGTGAGTGCGCATGTGTATGTGTATGTGTGCATATTTTGAAACACACTTAAACTCGCGCGCTTGAGCATTTAAACATTGACCATGGCTAGCAAATTTTCCGCAGCAAACGTCCATTAAATAGTGTATTAATTGAAATTTTAGGCGACTCTCATGTGGCATGTGGCATGTGGCAAATGGCAAACAGCAAATAGTTGTTTGCCGTTGCGGCATCGACAACAAATGACAATGTTGACAGCAACAGCACAAAATGTGCTCAAACACATGCATTTATACATACATACATATGTACATCTGAGTGTGTCTTGCACCCGTCGCTCGCTTATTAGCTGGGCGAGTTTAATTTGGCTATAAAATCCAATGGCTGCGCAAATAAATTCTAAGCTGTCAACTGCTTTGCAACTTAAATAAATAATGTGACAAATTATTCGACGGTCCAACTTTAATCGTCGTTGTTGTTTATACACATGTTGCACATACACATGCATACATGTGATTTTAAATGTTCATGTGTATGTGTGTTGTTGTGGATGCGGCGAATGGGTGTTGAGTTTGGCCTTGCTGTTATTCCGTTTTGTGATTTATTGAGTCAAAATTATCAATGACATAACCAATCGACGCGCAAGTGGATTGAATTGAAATTTGAAATAGATTCCCAAAAACAAAAACAAAATATTTTTCCTTAGTCATGCAATTCCTCTTGTTTAGTGTTAAAGCAGTAATTTTTTTTAATATTGTGTATTTAAATTATTAATTGACTTAAATTAACACTTTGTTCTAAATCACTGAGTTCATTTGAACTACTTACAAAACTTAAAAATGGCAGGAAAAACTTTAAGTAAATACTTTAGTTCCGATTACATTAGTATTCTGTTTCTTGCCGAAAAATTTACCAATACGAGGGCTGCTATATATATTTCTGGACTAGGCAACACTAAGTGTTGCCAGGTGCAATCTGACATTTCCATTGGAACGTTTGACATTTTTTAGCATAACATCACTCAGAACGTTTTGTCATTTAATCGTGAATTGTTTTATTTACAGGGAATTAAAAAAATTCATCTCGGCCAAAAAATGGAATTAACTCGTGAACATTTTCGTGCAATCATTTTTCACAACTTTCGACGTGGATTATCACTACAAGAGTGCATCGATGAACTAAAATCTTTGTATGGCTATGAAGCACCATCCTATAGCACTGTGAAAAACTGGTACAATTCAATCGTGGCCGACGCTCGCTCAATAACGAATTCCGTGAAGGTCGTCCAAAAACAGCCGTTGTGCCAGAAAACATCGATGCCGTACGTGAACTGATAATGCAAGACCGTCATGTAACATACCTTCAGATAGAGGCATGCCTATGCATTTCTCCCACCAGCATACATTCGATATTGCATGAACACCTGGCCGTTGAATCCCGCACAATTTGACAATCGCTCAAAAAAAGGCTCGTGTGGATTGGTGTAAAGAAATGCTGATAAAATACGATCGCGGTGCTTCAAAAGACGTTTATAAGATCGTCACAGGTGACGAATCATGGATCTATGCGTATGAGCCCGAAACAAAACAGCAATCGACCGTGTGGGTCTTCCAAGACGAGCCAAATCCAACGAAAGTTGTACGTGGAAGAAGCACTTCGAAGCAAATGGTCGCCTGTTTCTTCGGCAAAACTGGTCATGTGGCGACTGTTCTCCTTGAGCAACGACGGTCAATTCTGAGTGTTACACCACCATTTGTTTGCCTGAAGTCTTCGGAGAAATTCGAAAAACTAACAAGAGAATTCGAATCATTGTGCACCATGACAATGCGAGCTATCATACATCGGATCAAACCAGCGCCCTTTTGACCGGCCAAAACGTCGAATTGATGCGTCATCCGCCGTACAGCCCTGACTTGGCACCCAATGACTTCTTTTTATTCCACACATCAAGAAAATAATGCGTGGTCAAGGATTTTCGTCGCCAGAAGATGCTGTTGAAGCATTCAAAAACCATGTTTTGGAGGTGTCTCAATCGGAGTGGAAAAAGTGCTTCGAAAATTGGTTTGAGCGCATGCAAAAGTGTATAAATCTTGATGGGGAATATTTTGAAAAACAATAAAACCATTTTCGTTGATAAATATTTCTATTTTCATTATTAGGCCAGAAATATATATAAAGCAGCCCTCGTATGTAGGATTTTTTATATGCACGTGATTGAAAATTTTTGAACTCAAAATTTGTAATCTTCTTCTTCTTCTTCATAGACGTAGACACCGCCGATTCCAAGTGTAGAGGTCCTTCTGCGCCTGGTCTTTCCAATGGAGTGGAGGTCTTCCTCTTCCTCTGCTTCCCCTGGCGGGTACCGCGACGAATACTCTCAGACCAGCGTAGCCGCTGTATCTAAATTCGCTGAACTATGTCAATGTCATCATATATCTCGTACAGCTCATCATTCCATCGAATGCGATATTCGCCGTGGCCAATGCGCAAAGGACCATAAATCTTCCGCATAACCTATCTCTTTAAAACTCAGAACGCTGACTTATCAGATGATGTCATCGTTCATACCTACACCTTAAAGCAGAACGGGGATGATAAGTGACTTGCAGAATTTGGTCATTGTTCGTCTGGAAAGAGCTTTACGAAGTAGCACCTGTTGGCAAGAGTTATTCTGCGTTTTACTTCAAGACTGACGTTGTTGTTGGTATTAATGCAGGTTCTAAGTTAATGAAATTATCTACGACTTCGAACTTATGACTGTCAGCAGTGATTGGGAAGTCAAATCGCGAGTTCGCCGACTGCTTGTTTGAAGACAAGAGATATTTCTTTTTGCCCTCGTGCACTACCAGACTCATTTGCTTCGATTCTTTATTCAGTCTGGAGAAAGCAGAACTAACGGAGCGGTTGTTATAGCCAATGAAATCGCTGTTATCAGCGTATACTCTTGGAAAGATTGTACCGCCTGTTTTCAGATAGCAGCTCAAGGCTTAACTCACGATAGTTGACGCAGAACGAATAGTTCGGTCGGCAATCCATCGGCCCGCCGTTTTGTTTTCTTCAGAGGGGTAATTGCTATTAGAATTTCTTCATGGTTGGGCAATGGAGCGTCTACTCCATCGTCATCGTGTTGGAAATCGGGTTCACCATATCCAGGTTCAACAGGCGGTGTTTCCTCCATAATTTCAGTATGCTCTGAGTATCCTGTAAAAATGCGTGAATTTCAATTATACAAGGGGCGTTCCAAAGTAAACAGGAATCTAGCGCCCCTGGTGGCGCCATCTATATGTCGAATGGTGCTGTAGAATCTGCTATCTTTATCAATTGCCCAGTGAGAATTTCATGACATTTCATTGATTGGAAGCGAAGTTATAAGTTTTAAGTGTCAGTATGTTTGTGTTATCGGTGCGAAAATGAGCTTCGAACAAAGAGCCAACATTAAATTTTGTTTTAAAATTGTCAAAACTTTTACCGCAATATTTCAAATTATGAAACAAGTTTATGGCGATGATTGCCTATCCCGTAGCAGAGTGCAGGAGTGGTTTCAACGTTTTCAAAGCGGTCGTGAGGACATAAATGACGATCAACATGTGGTCCAATGAAAATCCGTGATCACCAAAAACTCCATC
The DNA here is from genome assembly GCA_027475135.1 of Bactrocera correcta. NCBI lineage: Eukaryota > Metazoa > Arthropoda > Insecta > Diptera > Tephritidae > Bactrocera > Bactrocera correcta. The sequence goes on from CM050323.1 coordinate 108,519,547, forward strand.
GAAACTGTGCGTGAATTCATCAAAAATCAGCCTAAATCATTATTGAAATTGATGGAAATGGAATTGAACAACTCTCATCATATTCTACCTTGGAGATGTTCAAGCGTTTGGTGCACCGTATTCGACGTCTTCAACCAGAATATCGCGAAGATGAAAGTTGGCGTTTGTTGCACGATAATGCATCGTCTCATCTATCGACTCTTGTGACTAAAAATCACATTTTAACCATTAACCACTCCCCGTATTCACCTGATATGGCACCGTGCGACTTTTTCCTTTGCGGAAAAATGCATTTGCTCATGAAAGGAAAGCGTTATGCAGACGTAGAGGTCATTCAAAAGACTTGCACCGGCATACCGGCCAAGGAGCTAAAACACTCGTTCGATATGCTTTTGGACCGTGCAAAAAGCTGTATTGAAACAGAAGGAGACTATTTTGAATAAAATAAATTGATTTTGCCGAATAAACCATTTGTTCTGGTTTTTTTAATTCTTGTTTACTTTGGAATGCACCTTGTAACGCCGGCCACTCACCATATAATCAAAAAACTAAACCATACTCGGGACTTACTTGATAGATTTCAACCAAATGTGGTAGATAATATTATGCTGTTATTCCAACACCACGTAGCGAACACAATGTTAAGTTTCATTTGATTCTTTCCCTTTAACTAGTACACAGTACACTTAATGCGCCAGCTGTGGAGCACATTAATATTAGGTTGTCAAAAAAGTCTTGCGGTATTTTCGCTAGTTGGCGCTGAAAGCGTGTAGTTCTAGTTTTATTCGTCGCATCGGGTCAACCTTTTTGGAAAGCTCATTTAACGCGCTAACACGTGTTTGATTGATTGTCATTTCTTTTAAGTCGTTCGTGAGTTATAGCGTCGCAAACATGGAGCAAAATAAAGAGAAAATACGGCATATTTTACAGTACTACTACGATAAAGACAAAAATGCATCTCAAGCCGCCAATAAAATTTTATGGACCCGATACAGTTTCCATTTCCACCGCACAACGATGGTTTCAACGTTTCCGTTCTGGTGTAGAGGTGGTCGAAGATGCGCCATGCTCCGGAAGGCCTGTCGTCGAAAATTGCGATAAAATCGCTGAATTGGTCGAAAGAGACCGGCATAGTACTTAGCAGCCGTAGCATCGGTCAAGAGCTGGGCATGAGTCATCAAACCGTTATGAACCATTTCAATAAATTCAATAAATCATTCAATAAGAATACCGCAAGACTTTTTTGACAACCTAATAATAAACATTCTCTTGCCCGATTATGCGATAAAGCCACTGTATATCAAAAAATAATTTAAATCTATGCAATTAAGATGAATTAAAGATGGAAACAAATGCATGAACCCAAAGTGCAATTGCTTGAACGAGCTTGGCATGTGAATGAAAAAGTTTTTAATTGTCTCGATGTAATTGATGGAGCGATGCATTTGTTTCTGCTGTCAACAACTTTTGTTGCGTTTTCGGTGCAAAAGAAAAGAAAAATTGTTCAAAATTCAGAATTGTATAAAGGGTATGTAGTCAACCAGTTGCTAATATGGATTTTCCGGATAATGAAACAGTTAAATATTCCGGCCTTTGATCTCTGCAAGTTGCAAGAATATGAAATGTACGGCTACACCCGAAAATAGCCCTTCTTTACTTGTTTTCGTAATGTTTGTAGCCAGTAGACAACAAACTGGATATTCAACTACAATTAAACAGGATCGATCGGTATTCTCAGATGACCAGTCAATAGCAAAGATGTAAGGCCGTTAGGCCTCCCTGTAAAGTGCCTTAGAGAATCAAAGTTAAGAAAGAAACTGTTTTGGATTCGGAGTTTCAAGCCGAATATGAAAACTGCAAATAGTTCCTATTTTGTAATTTACTATGTACATATGTACACAAAAAATAATACCAAAATATTGATTGTGATCAATAACACTGATTTTCAAAAATAAATCAATATTCAAACCACCCTATATACCTGCTAAAAAGCTTCAGGGAATCAAGGGCACAAAATGGTGCATGACAAACTAAATTTATCGAAAATTCATTAAAACTTTTAGAAATGCATATGTATATACGGCTATTGAAAAAACTTTATCGAACAAAGCATAATTTAATAAAAACAATTTAGACACTTTTCACATGATTTAAGCAACTTTTGAATATCGCGTTCTATTCGCCAATTGATGGGTTAAATTGATGAATCGCAAAAGTTATACCATTTTGATTTTGGTTGCCATATGCAAAGCAGGCGATGAACTCACTATATACATACACACTTAATTCTTGTAGCAAATACAAACCAATAATATCAGTTCGTTCGTTCAGCACATTGTCTTATTAGCATTACATAAGCGGTCGGATATCAATAGTGCTTCAATAATCAAGTTTTGCCTCTTTTATTGCAGCTAACATCCGTTAGACTAAGTCTTAAAAGCACATAAACTCTAAGTAAGAAAGATGCAACAGTCACATAACTCGGTTGGTTGCATGTTGCCTGACGCCAGCCAACCATCCAGCCCGAAGCTCAAAGTGTATTTAATAAGTACTGAACGCCGCGCGAAATGATATTCAGGCGTCAGCGGCACAAATCAGGAAGTAATCTAGGAAGTCAGAAAAGATTTCAGTTGCCAGTTGCAAGTTGCTGCCACTAACTTGCAACATTGTTATGTCCGCCGCAACGCGCATCCGTGCATGCAAGCCACGCAAAGATGAATTCGCCAGCCACCCCTCTCCACTCCTCGGCTTTCAACCTTTCCAACAAGGAACGGCATTGATTTGCTTGCAGTGTCCAGCGGCCTCACAGCCTTGTGTCATCACCACAACACTACTCCACTGCACTCTCGGTGGCGCATTGTGTGCTGTTCGCTACTCGCTGGCGCGTACATAAATCACGCTCGCGCACAAAAAGTTTTGATTTGTGAAATCAAAAGCTATTTGCACTGTAATCAGCACAAACATTGTGCGTTTGCTTATGCGCTAGCAAAAACTTTACTTTCGCCCATCCTTCAACTGCCATGCCCATATCTTCGTGCATTCGCTGAATACTGCATTCTGCGTGCGTTTTTTGTTGTTTCTCTCTTTTCTTTTTGCTTTGCCGTTAAAGTGTACGAACGTGTTGCAGTCTAACGTTGTCGCAGTCAACATTGTTGTTTCTTCTGTTGCTCCAATGGATATGTCCGGATGACTTAGTATTAGCATTTAATTCTTGTCCGTCTGCACTTTTCGTCTGCGTTTGTCCTCTGGGGTTTCAATTTGAATAAGTTGACTTGGCAATGAATGTATTTTAGTTGGTGAAAGTTTTAGGAAATCATAATTTTCCAAATATCTAAGATCCAATTGCGCACCGTAGGTTGCAGAGTGTGCGGACATTCGCAAACAAATCACGAACTCAAAGCCACAAACTTATACATTTAGTATCTTTAGTTAGCAATTTCTTTACAAGTCTTTGCTATAAAAATATGTATTTATTATTTAAATCCCATTGACAGCATTCCTGATCACCTGTACTAGCGGTAGGGTTAGGTTACGTTACGCAACTGTTATCCACAACAATTCGTCTTCCGACGTACAACGTTGATGATTTGCATCCATCGCCTTATACCTTGTGAAATGCAAGAATTCAGAGGATATCGCATCAACTCAAGTATTGGTTATTGGCCAGCGCTTACTATTGCTCAAACGTAAGAGTACATCGGACCTCCAATTGTTCCAATCTGACACGGTACGGAATGGAGAAAATTTTCTTAATCGTTCCCTTGTCCTCTCTTATACCAAATTTCTTTAAATTTGAAAGAGTGTAATAAATATTGATACCAGGAATCAAGGCACATCGGCTAGAAGAGCCTTGAGAAGCAGGGAAGCAGTGCTAGGTCACAAAGGCAACGAGATTGCCAAGAATGGTCTACGGCTAACTCCCGAAAGCGTGATCAACGCATGGTAAACCCATGCATTGTCTACACGACGATCTGGACAGAAGCGTGGTAAAAAAATCAAAACCTGATGGAACGAGCTACCCGGGTGCAAAACGAGAAAAGTCATGTGCATGATCGAAATACTATCTGGTCACTGTCTGAGGGCGACACGCGCCCAGAATGGGATTGCCGGATCGAGAAGACAGCAGGAAATGTGTAGAGCAAAACACCAGGGAAACAATAGAGCATCTCCTGTGCACTTGTCCCGCATTAACAAGACAACGCTGTAAGCATCTGCGGTTCCGACGGTATGATACACTGCAAGAGGTATCGATAGTGGGGCCACATACAACAACAATTCGCGTCAAGCGCAGACTCCTTATGGACCTAGCAACTGAACTCCATCTGATATCACAAAGGACAAAGCTTTACTAACTTAAGCTATCCTATAGGCGCGTAGCCATTCACGCTTAGTATCTTCAATTGACTCAAAACGGTTTTCCCGGTAAGGTCGTTTGAGTTTGCTGAATAGCCAGAAGTCACACGGAGCTAACTCAGGTGAACATGGTGGCTGCGGCACGAATATTGGTTGAAAATTTGGCAAAAAACTCACGAAGAATCAATGCAATATGCGACGTGGTGCAAAAACCAAGAGTTGTCGGCCCATAATTCTGACCTTTTTCAACGAAAAGCATTCTAATAGTTTTCCTTGTTGATAGTTCGGGCGGTAGGAAGGAATTCGAAGAGCACCACACCTCGAAAGTCGAAGAAAACTGTCACATAACCTTGATTTTTGACCTGCTTTGACGTGGTTTTTCCGTTTCGACTCGCCTTTGCCCCATTATTCGGCCGATTGATCATCTGTTTCCAGTTCGTAAGCATTGAACCAAGACTCATCGCCAGTAATAATATATTTTGTGGCATAATGAGAAAATAATATTTCTCTGCTCACTTTTCGTCAGTTTTTAATTACTTATATTTAATTTACATAACCAAAAGTTTTAGAAATAATTAGTGAAGTTAAGTAACTCATCTTCTTTGCAGAAAATTCTCTAAGCTGCATTTTTAATTTACTGCAATGAAAAGAAGCGACGACTTAAATAGTTGCAATTATCTTGTCAACTGTTGGCTTTTTACAGGAAACTACTTAACTACTGACCCAGTTAGCAAAGAAAGCAGGAAAAACGTAAATTACAAGCATTTAAAAAATAAATAAGATCTCGAAACTTGTAAGGCGCTGCAAAACCTTCGGGACTGGCAGGCGCTTTTCAAACGCCTCTGACATTCATTTAAAACACTTTATTTAACACACATTCTCTAAAATACTTACTTGTACTAGCGATTTTTTTTATTGTCGTAACCATTGTGCTAAAGCTCAGGGAGCTTTAGTAACGGCAGCAGTCAAGCCCAAGCTCGAGCAAATGGCACGACCAGCGCCTATCTCGGCGCAAAACAGCCGTTGACCATTTCCCAAGTCAACGGATGGCCAGCAGGATATGCAAAAACGACTTAGCGCACAGTGGGCCAAACACGTCGCTTTGTGCCGCAAGCAGCACATAAAAAATTCACGACAAATTTTGGGCAAGAATGAATGATGCTGCTTTTGCGTGCGCATCTTCACTTTGCCAGCAAATAGAAGCACTGAAGCACTGAAGCACCACACACACACACACAAACTTCCACAAATATGTATATACATACGAGCAAAGTGCCTGCATAGGCGAAAAAGTTAGTTAGTTGGTTGAATGGACCCAAAGTCACTTCACATTTTTAGGCTACAAAGAACGCTAAGTGGCAGTGTCGTCCGTGGTGGTGGCAGGCGGCAGCAAATCAAGAGTTCACTTGTAACAATTTTGGCACATTGTAGCACTGCAGCAGCTGCGGAGGCAGACACGGAGGCATGAATCCAAGCGCGCATCGGGCGAGCCTTAGTCGAGCGAATTAGTCATGCAGCAAAGTGGCGACGTTCGACTAGGCAGCGAGGCGCGCGCGGCAGTGGTGATGCATTGCAGCGAAAACTTCGTCCGAGAGTTGACATAATTTCCAAATCCTAAAGATGTAACAGACGAACGATTTAAAAAGGCAAATAAGTTATTTCCGCAGGAAAAAATTAAACTTACCAAGTACGTTAAGAAGTTTGGTGTGCTTGTGAAAATTTAGTTGCTGCACATATGTTGGTGCCACTACCGCAGCGCTACGCTTACTTACGCAATGGCAAGTGCAGCTGTCGCATAAAAGCACTGCAACATATTTAAAAATGGCGGCACGAGCGGAATGGAGGGCGATTCCCGCGTTTATGCTGGAATAACAAATAATTTTTACTGCGGCAGTGAAATAGTAGTTGCCGCCAACAACAGTTAGAACGGTAGCTATGTTAGCTACGCGCGGTTTTATGATTTAGTTTGAAAGCTTTTGAAAATTTGCGAGCAGATAAAGTGTTGAAAAGTGGGTTACTAACACTTGCATCGTTAAAGTTGCTTGCCGCTTTTTATATTCTACTTATTAACTGCACACATTAAGAAGTAACTGCATCATTTTCAACTAAAACTACTTTTAGGTTAGATTAAAAGAGATTCGAAAAAACTGCTCGCTTTGGACAACTTGTTTCGACAGCACGGAAAATTAGAGATTTTTGATGTAAATTTATTAATTACAGGCAACCACGATGCTACTTTACTCCATTTACGGGAGTTCTGCATTGACCGAAACAAATAGTAGTCCGATGATGTAATGTCAAAGATGTGTGTGATCTAACGTTGTCCTGATGGAAGTTGAAGCCCTTTCTGTTGATCAGTTCTTGCCGCTTTTTTTCGATTGCTTGCTTCAATCGCATGTAGAATCAATCGCTCGACCAGGCTGTAGCCTTTCCTTTCCAATCCCAACAAACACTCAACACAACCTTTCGAGGCGGAAATTCTGGCTTTGCGACCATTTGAGCTTCACCACGTTTGGACCATGCACTTTTTCGCATATTATTGATCTACTTTTTTCTCCTGTTCCCATTAGCTTCAGAAATGGTTCGCCCTGGAAATATACAATTGCAGCGACATCTATTGAAAAAATATATGTACTATATACATATTTCGAAAGTGCTTGTTTTCCGCAGTATTTTTCGTTCCTTCCCCAACGTCTACAGTTGATAACAGGATAAGTCTACCTTGCATGCAATAACTCTTTTAAAAACCAAAAATTATGCAAAGGGAACAAGTTATATCTTCGATATAAATGTCAAAGTTTATTCGAGATAATTTACCCATAAACTGGTGAGCTTCTGGCAGTGAGCTCGAAGCAAATTATGATGCAATCGGCTTCTTGAATGGCACGCGGTCAACAGTCATGAAAATATCCTAAAAAATATTCACTGTTAAAGAAGTTTTCGATAAGCAAAACGACAAAATCTATGACGAACCTTTCAAATACGCAAAAATGTTATTCTGAGGGTTCAACATGGTCACCATACAGCTGCTGCAGTTGGTTTGGTGGAGAGTCAATTGTAAAGAAATTACACTTCTCACTTCTGTGACAAGATTTAACACGCCTTCTAAGGTAAAACAGTTAAGCAATAATTTTTTAGACGGAGAACCTTGGATTGGGCAAGATTTTGCTTCACGACACAAAGCAAAAACACCCAGCAATGGCTTTAAAGCTGTATTCCTGACTCAATAACTGCAAATGATTAACCCTCTTGAAGTCCATATTTGCATCCATTGGACTACAGTCTATGATCAGAGTTTGAAAACGTGGTCTTTCTTTATTTTATAGTAGGAGGAAGCATCGAAAACCAGAACTTTAATCCACTAAACCTAAACTACGTCCATCTTATGTCTGCCCCACCGGACCACTGGATTCTTTCTTCTTTCTTCTAGGCGTTGACACCGCTTACGCGATTAAAGCCGAGTCAACAACAACGCGCCAATCATTGTTCTTTTCGCTACGTGGCGCCAATTGGATATCCCAAGCGAAGCCAGGTCCTTCTCCACTTGGTCCTTCTAACGAAGTGGAGGTCTTCCTCTTCCTCTGCTTCCCCCGGCGGATACAACATCGAATACTTTCAGAGCTGGAGTGTTTTCGTCCATCCGGGCAACATGGCCTAGCCAGCGTAGCCGCTATCTTTTAATTCGTCTATGTCACTGTCGTTCCATCGAATGCGATATTCGCCGTGGCCAATGCGCAGAGGACCGTAAATCTTTCGCAGAACCTTCCTCTCGAAAACTCTTAAGGTCGACTCATTGGTTGTTGTCATCTTCCAAGCCTCTGCATCATATAGCAGGACGAGAATTATGAGCGATTTATAGAGTTTGGGTTTTGTTCGTCGAGAGAAGCCTTTACTGGAGGACCACTGGATTACTCTGTTGTAAATACCTCAATCTTATCATAATTAGCGCTGACGCTTCGCTGACAGCTGTCCATTTTACGCAGAACTCGCACATAAGTGCAGTCAAATTTCCACCTTGAGATTACGTCCAATTGTAGTTTTCAGCTTTTTTCTCATATTATACTTGAAAACCGACGGCAAAGATAGAATACGTGCTCTCAGAGTCTTCTACTTCTATATAATCTATACACGTCGGACAATATGGATTAAAGTCATGACGATATTTGTATAGGTAGCTCCTACTCCATCCATGGTCACTGAGTTTTGGGTAAGGTCCAGGTTCTTATGTTATCTAACCTATCCACGAATATATGTATGTCCGAAATCGGTCTGCGGGTCCATCGTCCTTTACATGACGTTTGCCATCTTTGCTGCCACATTGAGATGCTTTTAATTCCTTCCTCTCTTTTTGTTGCTGTTGACCTCCCTGATAAATTGGATGTCAATCGGCAACATCCTGGCTAAGCAGCTTCGTTTGTTATGGTTCAGGGAGCACTTATCACGCGTAGTAGAACGTGGCCTGTCGTTTTTATGGATCTTTTGTATTAAAATATCACGTTTTCAAAGTTAAAGATCAACTTTAACTTGCAAAATAACGGACATAAGCGAAGTAGCGACTCCAATCTTTAAACGCGTTTTTCTCAGAATGGTGTCTTTCAAAGGAAGAGTTTTGAAGATATCTAGTTCCAATTTAGAGAGAACATCTTAAACTCTTCTCTTTCACGCCATGGAGAGTTTTTAGTTTTCGTTTTAATATTTCCTATTTTTTCTACGAAAAACTGTCGAAAAAGGGCCAAATTCGATCATTTTTGTTCAAACCGCCGCTTTGTCAACTTTCCAAAAAAAACTTTCCGAAGCGCAATAGCGACTTTCTTACAGATTAATAATCTTTTTGAAATTTTGGTTTAGACCAAAATTGCGGCCGCAATCGTGGACATCGTAAAGAACCTTTTTTTCGTGCCATTTCAACAATTTATTTAACTATTATACTCCCAATAAATAAACATAAAAAAATCATTTTGTATTCGTGATGAATGTATTTACTTATAAAAACAACCGGACTGATTAGTTAAATTCCACATTAAAAAAATCGCGAAAATCAGTGATTTTTCGGAGGGTCACACTGAAACGATTTATTAATAAATATTTTAGAAAATCCTCGCAAACTCTCAGAAACTGGACAACTGATGCATTATTCGCTAATTCAAGTATACATTGTGACCAAAGAGTATCCGGAAATTGTAAATAAAATATTTATTTATTTATCAATACTTATTTTGTCACCCTCAAAGTAATCCCACCAGATCCAATACACTTTTCATAAGCACTAAGAATGGCAATCAGCTCCTTCAGCGAATTTTGTTTTATTTCTTCAATTGAGCGGGTTCCACGGAGCGGCAATTTTGGTTTGGGGAACTAGAAAAAATCACACGGAGCCAAGTCTGATGATTACGGTGTTTGATCGATGGTATTCATTGCATTTTTCAATCACAATCGAATCAACTGTTATAAAGCTCTCCATGAATATGAGATCGAAATTTGAACACGTACAACTCTCTTCATGAAAATTAAGTGGACTTTTCGGTGTACATATTTTAGGTTTGGGAATCTGAAGTATAGGCCTTCGAATCAAATTTGCCTCTTGCTTCTTTTGAACTCGTGAAGTGTCACTGGCTTCACTAGCTCATTGACTCTGCTAAAAGTTATTGAACTCACTAAAAGTCATTGACCTCGGGAAGGGTAATTTAGCTCGAGTCGGTCATTAACCACATTTTACCAAGCCGAAGTCAAACTAAGATTCAAGCGGGGTCAGTTTACTTAATATACATAAGTATATACTATAGTATGTTTCAATTTTCATCTTAACATGTTCGAAATCAGACAGCAAGCTTTTAAAGCACTGATTCCGAATATGAGGGCTATTCCGAAAATATTTTAAAGATATCTTAATGCAAATAAATAAAATTAAATGTTTCAGGTAATGTGGCTTGATGCTAAATATGTGTCCTTAGCCTTCATATACTTAGTAAACCCAGGATCGAGGAGGATAATTTCACTGCAATAAGCAAAGAACACTGAATATACCAAAAAGAAAACATGAAATATGAATAACAGCATCATGAGCTCAGTCGATTTAAATATGTCCGTCGGACCCTCCAACCCTCCATCGGACCACTATATAATGCAATCCCCGAAGAAATTGTTGAGTTCGAATCACTATGGTATATAGCTGCCGTACAAACTGAACGATCTGAATCAAGGTATTCAAAGGAACGTTTTTTATTTGTGAATGGTATTATAGCTTCGATAAACCCAAAATAACGCTTTTCTTTTTTTTTTTTAGTTTGTGGAAAGACTTACTTAGTTTGTCTCAGCATTTCCATTTTTGAGCAGCATTAGTAACACAATAGCCGATTATTGGCAATTTAATAACAAAACAGCTTACATACTCCTGCCAAATATCGATATTATATCCAAAAGGGCCATGTGATACTTCTTCTCTCTTTTATATTTATTTCTGAATGTTTTTTCACTTAAAACAAATGTGTTTAAATTTAGCCCCTTAATACATATACATATAAATACATACAAAACTTAAGAAAACGCACCATGACACCCAAATAGAAATGAAATGCAAAACGTCTTTCTGTCAAAACCACAACTCGCACTTCAAAATAAATCCTGTTTAGCGGATAGAATTTCTTCTTTCCTGAGCGCCAACTGTGAGCATCTCAGCACAATGAGCTGTTCGAAGGCATGTTGCATGCGGCTGACATTCGTTCTGTTGGGTCACTGATGTTATTGTGAGATTAGTTTTACACGTTTTGATAGCAAATTTATTGGCATTATTGTTGTTGATGCTGCACGACATCGTCAATCGCTTTGACTTTTCTGCCGAGACATTTTCAGCTCTGTACTTTCTCACTTTCAATCACAACAGAAATATTACAAAAGGCAGATGCCGCCAGATACACAAGCCAACTGTGGAAGACAAGTGTCAGACAACAAAACGTTTACAGACGTCGACCCGCAACCAAAATGCTTCTACAGGATCAATTTATTCCTTTGTTGCTGTCTCTGTATTACAGCATTGTATGGTTTATTTGTAATATTATAATATCATGTGTATGTGCAAAACATATAATCCTCTGAGCATTGCAATGTATTTATTATTTAATTCTTTGTACATATTTATTGTAAATACGACAACGAATAAGAGGCGATGTGAATAAATTATCGATATTTGTGGGATATCAATATCGAACATTAGGCATAGAAATAGTACGAGAGCTTGGAATAGTTCTACAAAATCTGAAATAAAAGTATATTTCATCTACTGTTATTCTCATCCCTGCCCTACCGTTTAATCGATAAAAATAATTTTCGTTCAACAGCGATATTGTGAAATTTTCGATAAATATCGGCCATATTCACGCAAATACTTATGAATGTCAGTTGAGTGGTTTTGTTAGCATTTGTGGTATTTCGTTGAGCTTTTCACCTTTCCCTCTGTTACACATATATATTGTATATGTCTACTTATACATACATAACACTTGTCTTTTGAGCAAATGTGTTTTGACTGTGTTGGTTAGCAAATGCCATTTCCTTGTGTTATTCTTCATTTCTATGTTAAACAAGCATTGTCAGATTTATCCATGAAAATCCATTGTTGGTGTTGTAATACGGCAAGATGCTGGTAATTGTTGGTGTTGTCTGGTATTAGCAACCACAATACTGACACTTATCCAAAGCAATTGGTCGCAAGAATTTACAAAGCCATCCGCCGAGCAACAATATAAACGGATACAACCGACTGCGACACACCTCACTTAAATCACATAAGTCAGCCATAAACCAAATCAATGTGTAATTTTCAATGAAATCAATGCCAAATTGACCTTGAGTTTAAGGCATCAAAACTATGATGTAAAAAAGGGAATAAAATCTTGATCTTAATTTAGATCGCTCAGTTCGAATAGCATCTATAAGCTATGAACGTGCGATCTGAACAATTTGTTCGAAGATTGTAGTATTACCTTGGTGAATAATCTAATATGTTAAATGCCAGGACGAGATGTCTGCTATATGGTTAAGGGAGATCACACCCAAGCCAGTTGACTTAGAAGACGCCATCCTCTGCCCAAAAAGAGGAGACGAGATTCCGCCCTTGCACAGCATGACAGTGTTTCTCACTGAATTCGCAGGTAAGCCATATGAGTTGGTTTCGGGCTCATAAAGAACCAGAACGAGGGCCTTAGCACCTCGGCCTGGCGTGTGGTCAACAGCATGGGGAAGTCGGGATGAAACCTTTATATAGACAATGAATCGTATAAATTCATCCGAAGAGAAATCTTTCGCCCGAATTTCAGGTTCAGCTCGCTGGTCATGGAGCCAGAGACCACTGAGAGTGTAGCAATAGAAAAAATGCTGATGGATAAAGCTGCCACTCACCCCGGCCGAGACACGTCAAATTAGGCTACGAATGCGGAGACTTTGGAAGTCCCTGGCATGAAGACATGCGTACAAGGAACATCCCTCCTCCTCCACACAGAAGATTCTGGAGGGGCTAAAGGGAAGGATGACAGCGTGGAAAATGTTATCGCGAGCAGATTCACAGCGGACAATCTGGGCATTCTGCTGATTCAAGAACGATGGGTCTGCAAAGGAGAGGGCAAAACCCTCAAGACGGACGCCAACAAGAAAATTTGGGATATCTCTAGCGAGAAAGCTAGAACTTGAATAGTAATCTGGAACAACATTGATTTCTTTTGGCCGGACTTCGTCCTAGCTGCAACCTATTTCCCGGGAGAGGCATCCACAGCACCTACAGAGGCTGTGGACAGACTGGACTGTGGACAGATCTTAAGATGTAATACAAACCACCATTACTCGAAATGAGCAATACGGACTCCAACAAATAAAGTGAGTAGGAGGAAAATGCTCGACATCACTTGGAACAACAAGCCAATGAACAGAAAGATCTCACAGTAATCTCACAATGGAGAGAGCCCTCTAAGTCGGATCATAGAATCATAAGGTTCGCGCTAGAAGTAGAGATGAAGCAATTCCCCTCAAATGTATTCCCGGAACTGAGATATCTTCCAGGATACGCTAGAAACGAATGTGAGCGAGGAGGGCAGCCTGATAGAAGTGCTACAGCTTCAGGATTGGAAAACAGATTGTCTACAATGAACCAGCCCATCATAGACGAGTACCACTACAGCCGACCGCTAAGGACAAACGAACGCAACTGAATGATGGTCAAACAAATCCTCAAAAGAAAAAAGGTACGTAGGCTCATTCAAATATAACCCGAAACGTACGGGGATCTGGGAAGAAATAAATACAACCTAACCTCCTATAATAAAGTTAGGTCTGAAAACAGGAAAGCTTTAAAAAATTCTGTGAGCCCCTAGTAATTAGTCAGGTTAAGAACTGTTAAAAGATCTATTAAAATATCTATATAAGGAGAATAAAACAAATTGATTATTCCTCACCTCCTTTTCACATCATCTTCACCTAATAATGTACTTCTAAACTCTCTCCAGTAGAGTTATAGCTTTTTCCGTACTTTCGAATTTTCCCTCAGTAATTCTATAATATTTTATGTAAATGTTTTGGCACAGAATATGTTATTTTCGAATTGGCAATTCTTTATGTTTTCTGAAGCAAAACTTCGCTCTCCGCTCTCATTGTCCTGCTGTGTTTGTCAGTGGCATTCAACTTGGAAAGAGTTACCAAATAGTATCACTTTGCATTGCATTTATACCGAAAACTTTAAATGGTTTTTAGTCGGTCGACCGTGACGTCAATTTCGTGTGCAAGTCGCGTGCCGCGTCCTTTGAAATACAAATTAACGAAATGCAAACGTGCTGTGTGTAGCATCGAATGTACTCGTGGATTGAAACTGCATTTGCTTTGCGAAAGCAGTTTTTAACATCTTTGCTCACCAATTCTTTCGCAGTTAAAAACTTTGTTGAAAGCAAATTATAGATGTTACTTGCCTTTACTTTACATTATGCATGTGAGATGGTTGGGATGATTGCATATTCTACAAGTAAGCCACTAAAATTAGAAATACCGTAAATGCACTTTTCGAAGGCGACAGCCTGCAGTTGTAGTTATAAAAAGGGAATGAAGTGTGTACTTTCTTACTCGCTCCCTTTCGAAAATACATTACCATGTTATGATATTCTGCCATACCAACCTGAACGCTATATTACAGACCTTCTGAGAGTCTTGCTTTCATGAAATTATGAACCTTGGAAATATGCCTGACCGACCGGCTGGATTAATGCCTCTATGTAAGTATTTTTATGAGGAAAATTTCTTAGAGGTCTTACATCTACTATACGAGTATATACATACATATAAATAACTATGTACCCTTTCGCACACAAATTCAAGTAATAAGCAGTAAGAAGCCATACAACTAAAAATAACCACAGAAGCAATGCGGTGTAGTCTTTATTTAAGTACTGTAATTGAAGTTTATGTAATTTATATTCGCATATACAAAAATCGGCTTACTTAACGCGAACAACTCAATATGTGCGAAGTTTGAACAATTTGTACACACAAGAGAGATACCAATTACAGTATGATCTGTTATACATCCGGCTAAGCAAATCTCATTGTCCACGTCAATATAATCTGTAATAATAATATTTGAAGAGAAAAATATACGCGGCGACTTCTACGTGAGCAGAAGTTTACAAAATGTGAGATCCCAGAAAAATGTGAATTCAAGTGTCACTTTAAAAGTTCGATTTATGGAAGACAATTTTTTATGGAATTTGACATCACTTATCAATTCAAGAGTTCGAGTTTAAGAAGTTCGAATTATGGTATGATCAACAGTATTACGTGTAGAGCAAAGATCGGAGAACAATTCTTAAAGACAAGGATTTTTTTTCGAGTACAACTATTTGAAAAAAAAAATTCGCAAAATTTTCCAAAAATCCAACATTCATTTTTTTTTTCTTCCTCCAAATTCTAAGTTAAAGATTTAACTAAAACACGTATTTTTCACTTTAGATGATCCTGCAAAGAGTTATCCTGCCAACGCGGCTCATAATTTTTCCGAGCCGTCAGCGGAAATGGCGTCGCAATGAGCGAGTTTAAAATATTCTTTTCCAAAGAATTTCTTTGCTAATAGAGTAAGTTTGTAACAAAAAAAATTATAATAAAATATTTAATTTTTTATATGAGAAAAACTTTGTTGAATAAAAGCTGTTCTTTACCTGAGGAAACCCATGTAACCCCTTAATATAGATAGATGGAGAGCTTGATTCTGTTAATACTTAACATGGTCGATTAGTAAAGGTTAAACAGATATTTAATACTTTCTGGAAGAAAGGGTCATAGCAAGAAATTAACTCTTTAATCTCTGTACTGTAGAACGGGCTGCTATTTCCAGGATATAAGGAAATATATACAGGGTGACGCAAAAGTAATCCTATCATATGAGAAGATGCTATAAATTTTGCAATTGACCTCTAATGTCAGTTCTGTTTTGATATTTGCGTATTAAACACATGCGAAATACACGTAAATGAACAATGGTATGCTACACTGCTCCAGAACGCGGATTATTGGTGACTTTTTATTTAACCAATAATCGCTCGGTGACTTTAGCACAACGTGAATTTCGTCGCAGATTTCCTGGCCGTCCGACGCCCACTGGTAAAACACTGCGACGTTTAGCCGCTCGCTTCGAAGAGACTGGCACAACACGAGATGCTGTCAGGCGTGGCAAGCCCCGAAGTAGCCGTGCTGCAGAGAATATTGCTGCTGTTGCCGCGGGTGTCATGAAAGCGCCGTCGACATCGACCAGACGACGTGCCACGCAAATGCGTATCAGTCGACGGTGTTTATAGCGAATTTTGGTACAAGATTTGAAGATGTTTCCATACAAAGTCCAGACGGTGCATCAGCTGTTAGCTGCTGACCGCCAATCGCGTCTAACATACGCTCAAGCCATCCTTAATCAGCATCAAAAGTAAGATTATTTTTCATCAAAAATAATCATGATTGATGAGGCCCGTTTCGATCTTAGCGGGTAACTAAATAAGCAAAATTTAGGCTTCTGAGGCACTGAAATTCCGCGTGTAACCCACGAAGAGCCATTACATCCGCTCAAAGTCACTGTATTGTGTGTTTTTTTCGCTGAAAAAGTCATCGGACCTTTTTTCTTCGAAACGTCGCGGGCCAAACGGTTACTGTAATTGTTGAGCGCTAAGAG
>CM050323.1:108537086-108587086 GCA_027475135.1 Bactrocera correcta
TGATTATTATTTCAAGACAAGTATTTTTTATGTACTTAAAAGGTTTGCGTTTGAGGGCCATTCGGGCGCTTTTGTGCCTACTTTAGTATTATAGTTATAATTATTTTAAAGTTTTTGTTTGCCTTGGTTAAATCACAGTGTTCACGCGCCTAATTATTGAGGCATTGAAGATTTATAGCAGCTGATTTATTTAAATGCTCTCAAACTCGGTTGAAACACGCTTTATAACTTCGATTTTTTAGTGTTAGTGCGTGAGATATTTGTTGTAGCGAAAAACGCTCCAAAGCAAAGCAACTCTTTAAGCTGCTGCTGGAACATTTGAATTGAAAAAAGAACTAAAATTTCAGCGAAGGCGTAACATATGAAGCTATCGAATATTTATTAGTTCCAATAACATTGCCACTGCCTCATAAAATAAGTGTAGTATATTTTTTGCCTTGAGATCACCTCGCCTCCTGGGGTTCTACAAAGTGAAGAGGATATTTTATGCTTTAATTTCTTGTCATTTAATTTCTTTAAACTCGTTTTGTAAAAAGACTATTATTTTTTAATATAACTTTATTCAACATTTTCTTGTGCCAAATCTTAAATTTATTTTTTTTTTCTCCAGAGAATATAAATTTTTATAAAAAAAGTTTTAAAAGCCTTGCTGTGAAAATGTTTTTAAGAAAAACCCTGGAATTATATAGATTTTTTTTTTTTTGAAAATAATGCTTTTTTTTTTAATATTTTTTTTTAATATTTTTTTTTTTTAAATTCATATAACCGCGTTATTGGTGTTTACGCCAGTAAAAATGAAATGACAACAAAAAAAAAAAACCATAAAATTTTCAAATTATTTTTAAATATTGCTCTGAATAAATATTTTTTTTCTAATTTTTATTTCTAATGCATTTCTACTCGATTACTCCTCTAAAATAGTTTTACCTAAGTATTATTTAGCAATCCCTTAGAAACCATCTAAAATAAAATTCGAAGATATTTAAATCATACTTTGTTATATTATATAAACAATTTTTAAACTGATAATGAGCAAGAAATTATTTCTCAACGAATTCTGGTTACTAATAAAAATATAGAGGAATGCTTTCAATAAATTATTTCACTAGAATATTTTCAGAGCATAATTGCTCAGTGTTTCAACACTAAATTCGCTTCATTGAGATGAAATATTATAAGGTCCCTACTATATTAAAAATGTTTCACCTTTCTTTAACAGAATACTCGTATTAGGTTTAAAAATATTTTAAGGTTTTTCAAGCGTTCCCGGCATGAAATTTTGGATTCTTGAGTTGCCCCAAAGTTTTATCATTCCTGGCTTCATATTATTATTACTTTGGCAGTATATGTTCATGAAAAAATCTCTTATCAGCTCCTCTTGCTAGCATTTATTTTCCAATTTTTTGAAACGAAAAATTTCTATAAGTTAGTATTAGCCGAAACTTCGGCATAAAATACTCAAAACCGTTCAATTTTTGAAATATTTCCAACGCCCTTTGCTTAGCTCTTCGTTTCTAATGTTTTCTAACAAAAGAATTAGTATGAGTTATTACAACCCGAAACTTTCCGCATAAAATACCCAAAACATTTTTTTTTTTGAAATATTTGCAAGTTCGGCGTTAAATACCCAAAACTATTCAGTTTTTGAAATATTTGCATCTTTATAGTATTTTTATATTTTATTATCATATTTCATAAAATTCTTAGTCCTTAACGGAGTTGCCTTCTACTAATAAAATTTGTCTTAGAACCTCAACTATTTTATTTGTCATTTAATATTTCAAGGGTTCACGGCATGAAGTTTGCAACCTCGAGTTGCCATGAAGTTTTATAATTCCTGACAGCTTATTATTATCTTTGCAATATGTGTTCATTACAACTCTTTCACGAGCTTCCTTTGTCAACTCTTCTTTTACAATTTTTTCTAATGACAAATTATGACTTCGGCATAAAATACCCAAAACCATTCAGATTTTGAAAAATTAGCACGTCTTTTTGCTAACTCTTCTTTTCCATTTGTTTCTACCAAAAAATTAGTACAAGTTATTGTTACCCGAAACCTTCCGCATAAAATACCCACAACTGTTAACTTTTAGAAGTATTTGTCAGTTCGCAGTAGTTATGTATATTTTCTTTAATATAGATGGCAGTAAGTTACTGGTTATTGAAGAAGTTGCCTTTAATTTCTAAAATTTACCCTCGAATTCCGAATATTTTAAGTTCTTTTCTATTTAAAAGAATTTCTTAATTATTATTTGTTGTTATAAATCCATATATTAGAAAGTCCTTATAATTTTCTTCAAGGATTTCTAATTCAAGCCTAGGTTGTCTTTCAAGCTGCTTAAAAATCAGTTTCTAATCGTTTTCCAAGCCAAAAAGTTTAGTCAGAACGAAATAGACTTAGCACCCAACAAAAAAAAAAAAAAAAAAAAAAAAAAAATCTGAAATTCTTTTTGAAATACTAAAAGATTTAGAAAAAAAAATAAAAATTGTCAGTATGATTCATAATTTTTTACTATGACTTAAATCTTTAACAACAAAAAAAATATTTTAATTGTTTTTCGAAAATATTTTGAATTTTAGTAAACTGCTCTTGAAGCTGTGAACGAAATTTATGCGAAGTCGCCTTACTTTTTTTTTTTAAAGATGCTCGAGTTGTGAGTTTTTGAGTATTAATAAGTTTATTTCCCACAGTCTAAGGTAAAAAAATAGCTGATGGAATTTTTAGGATTTTTTCAAGGAAGCCTTATTTTTATATAAAAATAATGTAAATTTTTTTGATAATTTTTTTAATTATTATTATTCAGCCATAATTTCCTCACAAAAGCTTGATTTTTTCTCTTATATATAGTTTTTACTTTTAAGTATCTAACCACCAACTGAAGACAGCTTATGTCGAGCAAATAGTTTCCACAAACTAATTCTAAAAAACACAAAAAAATTACAGCAAATATAAAAGTCAAAGCGTTTATAATAAATATATTTTATTGCAGCGACAGCATTTAACGTATTAATAAAAAGAAACTTCGGTGGTATTTTATCCTCTGTCAAACCAAAGCTATTCCCCCAAGTCATAAACTATTGCACTCATAAGTACTTCACTTCTCATAAACAAACTGGAAACTAAACGAAAACGCTTTCAAAAAAGCCAGTTTCAATTTGAATTTGTACTACAGCAAATTGTTGCTACTTTTTAGTAAATATTTATGAAAATACTTTGGTGTTATGTAATTGCAAAAATTTGTAGCAAAAGTTGTACTTGAACTAGAAAACTGAAATCTAAGGTACTAAACCACAAACAGGCGCAAATCTAAACTTTCACAGTAAGCGAAGATCTCAACAGCTACTTTATTACGACAAAAAAATATATATATAGTAAAAATCATAAATTAATTGGAAAAGTATAACGGTGAGCGAATCACTACAAATTTACAAGAATTTATTGTTAGTGCAGCTGTAAACGTTTAGATCATTTAGCAAAACGAGCGAGTTCTGCGCTAAAAACTGAGAAAGCTCAGTGAACGTAGAAAATAAATCTAACTGTTGTCATTGTATTTGTATTGAAAGCCCATATTAGCAGCAGACAAGCGAGTTCTTGCGCTTTTTTGCAATTTTGTAAACTAATTTTGAGCAAAATTTCAAAAACCAAAAACAGAAAATAGAAAAAATATTTTAAGTAAACAAAAGGTTGTTGAATATTTGATTTTATGTGCAGAAATTAACACATCATATTATATAATAATAACAAAAACAAATAATTTTTAATATTACATATCAGTGTTAGAACAATTGTACCAGTAGCGTTAGTTGTGTGAGCGAGAGTTCAGAGCAAATACCCGAAAGCAATCAGCAGAAAATTGCGACAAAATCAAAGTATTGTAAAAAGGTTGTTTACGTAACGGACGAGAGCAGTGAGAGAAACATTTATCAAAAACAAAAACAAAGCAGCAAACAAGTACACAAACGCATTGTAATCAAAGTCAATTTCGAGGCATATTTATAGGCGGCACAGCAGCAGCAAATACACTTAGTCAATCAGCAATGCGCATAAATTGAACAGCGCAAAGCAATTGTGAAAACACCTTCTAAACTCAGAACCTTTTTGTGAAATATTTCCGCGCAAATACAAAATTTGTATAGAAAATAAATAAAATTAAAGCAATTTACTTACAAATATTTCGAATTAGTTAAATTAAGTGGCTAGCAGCGGCGCAGAGCGTATTTTCTGCGTCACACACTAAGTAGGCTACAACAGTATTCTTAAGACACAACTCAGCTTTGGTGCAGCAATCCGTGGCATCAAACTGACAAGAGAGTAAGCGTTTTGACAATCAGCGAACGTTAGCATATACATACATATATATACATATATATATATATATACAAAGATAAATACACACACGTGAAAGCATTTGGCTGGAAGCGCAGTATTTATGCAAGTAGCAAGAATTTAGACAAATTAGCAAACGATTTACCCCAACAACTTAACTGCATCTACAACTTGCCACTCTGAACTTTTTAAGAAGCTATACAACCTTTTTATAAACACAAACTACTCAGTCAGTCAGTCAGTCGCTTAGACCGACGCAAGCAAAACTCAAAAACTGCGTATCACAATCTCAAATCTCAAGCTAACCAGCGCTGTGCAAACTATATTTGGAAGTAAACGCGGAGCAACGTTTATCAAATTGAGCTAAATCTAAATCTTTAACTAAACTTGACAATCCAATCCCCCACTTTTGTGAAAAGCGATATTTCTTAGACCTCTACTTGCTATACAACAAGAACTATAAGAATTTTAACACATTTTATAAAACTAATTAATCAGCAAATTATATATCGATATTACTATACTAAAACATATTTCTTACTAACTTATTCAACTTACTAACACATAGATATATATACAACAACTAACTGTGTTTCTGTATTACATATATTTACTATTTGTAGCGCAACTTTGACGTGATTTATAGAGCTAAGCATAGTTGAAGAAGAAATTAATTGAATTACATAAAAAATTTAGCAGTAAAATTGAGATTAGTACATTCTGCACAACTTATTGACAATCTTTCTCTTCAAATATATACTAACTAGCAGCTATTTTTATCAAATCTTATATATAAATATATATTTCTAGCTGTAATCAAGCATTTACTGATAACTACGCGTTAATTAAACGCACGCTGTGTCTATTCAATCATATTAAGAACTGTTTAATCATAGTAGAAAACTATTCAATCATATTGAAAAGTTGTTCAATCATATTAAAAACTGTTCATTCATATTGAAAAACTTTTCAAACACATTAAGAACTATTCAATCATATTGAAAAGCTATTCAATCACATCAAAAACTATTCAATCGTATTTGAAAAGCTATTCAACACATAAAAAACTATTCAGTCATATTGAAAAGCTATTCAATCACATTAAAAACTATTAAATCATATTGAAAAGCTATTCAATCACATCAAAAAGTATTCAATCATATCAAAAACTGTTCAATCAAATTATAAAAAACTATTCAATCTTATTAGGAACTATGCAATCATATTGAAAAGCTATACAATCATATTAAGAACTATTCAATCATATTAAAAACTCTTCAATCATATTAAAAAAACTATTCAATCATATTAAAAACTGTGCAATCAAATTGAAAAGTATTCAATCACTTATATACTTAATATATACACATACTTGTGACAATCTACATTTTCTTCAAGAAAACTCTGAACTTTGAAGAAGTCTATTCAATCTGAAGCGTTTCAAACTTTACCTACAAAGTATAACTCTTACACGATTTTAGCAATCAATCAAACACAATTATACATATATAAAAGCAGTATAAACATTTATTGTAATTATAACGGCAGAGTTATTTCTTAGCCGACAGTTACAAAAAGCAAAAGCGGAAAACAAAAAAATTTAACTCAAAAATCAATTTTTTGCTAATTTCAAGTAAAAGAAAAACTAAATCTTAGCACAAACTTTGTCGAACAAATTAAGTTTAAGTCAACAACAACAAAAACAAATATCAATTTACAAACAAATGTGTAGTATTATATCAGAATTGAAACAAGAAAAGTGAAATTACTTTAGCGTTCAAGCATATCAATTGCAAGAGCAACATTGTTATTGTAAAGCAACAATTTGCTTGCCAAAAACGAAATAGAAAAACAAAAAAATATTCATAATTACACAATCATCACTTCGTTTTCACACTCATTGAGAAAAGTAGAAACCTTGTGTCTCCTTGCCAACCGCTCCCCACAAAGATCCCTTGCATATACCACGCAACGCGCCGATTTTGCGAAAGCGAACTAAAAAAAAGTGCAACAAAATCAAAAGTAAAACGGCGAGCGAACCACAAAGACAACAAACAGCGTAATCAGCAAAAACAAAAACAAAAACAGCAAAAGCATAAAAATCAAATCACAAGAAAAAAATAAAAGTGCAAACAAAGCGATTAAGCTACCAAATCAAACTAAATCTATAGTCTAACTAAAGAAATATAATAAAAGAAGAAACAAAAACAAAACTAAATACAACTTCAAAAATATTCAAAACTAAGAGTTCCTTAAAAACAAGAAAACAAAAAACAGTGTGCCAGTGAAAACGCCGTATTAAAAGCGATAAAGCAACAGCCAAGCAACAAATTTCCAAAACAAAAAAAAAAAAAACATTAATACAACAATTACAACAACTGTCTTAAAAAAAGCATTCACCATTGACGCGTTAAAAGAAACGGTTGCAACAACAGCTTCAGTAACAGCGGCTTTGGCAACAGCAACAATCAAAGAAGAACCGGTTAAGAAAGATTTAATAATGGTAAGAGCCACACATGCCTACATTTATTTAAGACAAAGAACAAAAGAAACAAGATTGAAAAAAGTATGAAAAATATAAGCAGTAAGCACAAAGAATTAAGCATAAAAGTCTAGGAAATAAGCATAAGATCTAATTATAAAGATCTAGGCGAATAGGTAGTCAGGCCGATAGTTATCTGGGCGGTATAGTTTTTTCTAACGCAGGCATAGCTTATTACATAACTGAGTGCTGGAGTGTTGCGATAATTTTGAACTTGTTTTACAGCCAAAACTAAAGCAGAGTGTTTAACATGAAATTTATACTAAGTCCATAAACTTTGGCTTTTAGAATTTTTTTTACTGCTTTCCTTTGTAAAAAATGCCGAGATTTCTTTATTTACGGCGCTTATTTTTAAGCACTTTTTAAACTCACATTTCTCAACTGTTTTCAGAAAAACATTTTTAAACTAATTTTTTCAACTGTTTTCAAACACAATTAAACATAATTTAGTATATCGACTTTCTTAAACTTCAAAGTTGTAAGTATCTGGCACAGTCCTGAATTAATTATCTGAAGTTGTCTGCCATTTCATACCAGTTTTTCAAGAAAAATATTAAAACACATGTATCAGTCTCTTTAAAAAATATTCAGCGATTTTCACCTTTCTAAAAACCCAAGAAATTATAATCCAGAAGCTAGTTGCGGAATCCCTATAATTTTGTCATACTTATAAAAAAATATTAACTAAATTTTCTTTGATTCGTTTCTTCAAGACTTATTAATTTAGTCTATTTAATAACACAGTCTTAGTATAAAAAACTTGTTAATGGATTCAATTATTGCTTTAATTGCATATTAATTTTCTCAGTTTAATTATCTCTTTATAAAATATTCAGCGATTTTACCTATTCCATATCCCAAGAAATTATAATCAAGAAGCCGTTGCGGAATGCCTATAATTTCATTAGCAATATTTTCAGCTTACTAAAAATATTAACTAAATTTTCTTTGATTCGTTTCTTCAAGGCTGTAATTTAGTCTATTTAAATAGTCCAGTTTAGTATAAAAAACTTGTTAATGGATTCAATTATTGCTTTAATGCATATTAATTTCTCAGTTTAATTATCTCTTATAAAATATTCAGCGATTTTGCCATTCCATACTCCCAAGAAATTATAATCAAGAAGCCTTGCGAATGCCTATAATTTTTCAATTAGCAAATATTTTTCAGCAACTAGAACAAATAAATTTCTTTGATTCCTTTTCTCAGGCTGAATTTTTCTATTTGAAATGTCTATATGTTTGATAAAAAATGCTAATGGACTATTATTGCTTGAAGCATATTAATTGTCTCAGTTTAATTTTTCTCTACAAAATATTCAGCGATTTTCACTATCCATTTATGCAAAAATTATAATTAAGAAAAGCTTTCCGGAACTCTCAAAAAATATGACAAATTAGCACATATTTTAGCTATCTTAGAGAATTTTTTTACTAACTAAATTTTCTTTAATGCGTTTCTTCACGGCTTAATTTAATATATTTGCTTGTAGTCTAGTATAGTATAGTGAAAAAATGTTAATGGACTCAATTATCGTTGTTAAACGAATATTAATTTACCAACTCCGAGCAGTTCACTTTTCGTTTATGAAATATTCAGTATTATTTACTATGCCAAGTACCAAAAAAAAAAAATATTTCCCTGACGCTATAATTTAGTCAATTAAAAAATAGTTTGCAGCCTTACTTTTCATGAAAAATGCTAGTTGACAATATTTGCTTCAATTTGTGCTTCAGCGCTTTTAATTCTTCCACAAGCAAAATTTTATAATATTTATAGAAGTAGTTGACCATCCCTTTTCCTTAAAAAATTAGCCGAAGTATTTGGCATCCGTTTATTTTATTAAATTTGACAGAGAATTACATATCGTCACCTAAAATGCGAAATAACGAAACATGCAAGGAAAAACCATATAATAAGAACAATTCATATTGAAAATAAATTTTAGTATTGGTTATATATCGATTATATATTGGTTATATTACAGTGGAAACTAAAGGCGAAGGAAAACGATATAATATAAATCACTCATATTGAAACAATTTTCGAGTTTTGGTAATAAAATGGTTACATATACCAATATATTGGTTATAAATTGGTTATTTATACCATTATATTGGTTACATATTGGTTAAATCTGACAATAGAAGCTAAAATTTTATACTAAATATATGTAATATGATATGGTGTATCGTAAGCAATAAAAACTCAATTTCGATTTTTTGGATGCTACGTTGTTTTACATTTTAGGTGACGATATAGTGAAACATTTATAATTGACTCGATTAAAATACAAACATAAGACCAGAAAAATATTTGTAGCTCCAGTTTCTAGTTTTTTCAGATATACTATCTCTTTTTGAAAAGAAAAGTATTAAATTAGTAAGAACTCTAATTTATCGTAACTAATTTTAGCTAATTTTAATAAATCCGTAACACGTACTTTATTTGTGCCTAAATGTGACAAAATGTGTTTTAATTGAATAACAGACACCTTGCCATTAATGTTGATATATTAAGAAAATTATATCGAGCTCCATTTAAATTCAATATTTTAGCAAAATATATTTCTCAACATGAAGGATACTCAATGCTTTTCTCAACTAAGCCAAGTACAACTTTTCGGCAAACGTAAAACTCTCTGCATCAAATCATGACTCTTCTAAGATATTTTCTAACAATTTCCGTGTTAAATCTCTTATTGAACTCAATTTTCGTGCAGCACATAATCTTCAACTAGTTATTCAGCAATAGGCAGAACTAGCGACTGGATGTTGCTGGTATTATAAGCAGTACTTCTGTGTAACCATTATAACTATTTTGTAATTGCTAAGAAATGACATGAATAACTTAAAATATTGCTAAAAATTATTTAAATTATAACAAGTATAAAATTTATCGCAACACTTCATCGGACCTAGGGAAAGTATGCTACCAGAGCACTAACTAAACTTCATAATATTTGCTAAATATTCACAGAAACGAACAAATATCGTTGCCTTGCGACGTCTTTCTAACTTATAATTCATATATCTTTTAACTGTTACATATACTATTAATATACTATATATATATACATAATATATAAACTAAAACTGTCAACGCCAGTTTAGCACCCGTTCTTAAGACTTTATATTGCTTTATCTGCAAGTTTTACAAAACAAAAAACTAAAAAATATCACAAAAAATGCAAATAATAATTTATTGAACTTAAACAAAGAATGTAGCGAGTTCCGAGTTTTTTACTACTTGTAGCGAACGCTTCACTGCATTTTCAGCTTTTCGTCGACTTTTTCCGCCAACTAAAACTTTTCGTCTGTCCTTTCACTACTTCACTAAGTTATCCCTGCATCTTTATACGTTAAGTTTTCCGTCAAACTCTACACTTTTTTACGAAACTCATAATCTCTTCACGCTATCTCTCACACACACTTAGTTAAAGTCGGTAGTCGTTACGCTTCCATATTTTTTCCTTATTAACAACTATGCAAAGCAAAAAAAAATATATATATTCATTTTATAACAAAAAAATAAAAATAAAAAACAATATTCAAGCAATATTCTCTTTTTTCTACCACTTTCTCAGCACTTATTACTAGCAGCTGTTCTAACGGTTTTGTTTTAAAGTCTTCTTCCTTTGCTTTCTGGTTATACATATCGCTGTCACTCTCTCTCTCTCTCTCCAGCTTACTCAACTATCTTTGTATAACTTACTCACGCTCTATCTCTCCTCTCCCTCTTTCTGCTAACTAAATAACTTGCGATACGTTTTTGATTATAACGGTTATGTATTAAATTTATATATTATATTATATGCCTACACTTTCACATAAGAATTGCATATCGATCACACCGCCACCACCACCAGTACATGCCCCATGAATAAAAACATAGAAATCACAACAAAAAGCACCAAAAACTGCATAGCATTTAGACGAGAACACATAACAGTACATTCACGCACACATACATACATACATATGTACATAGTACGCAGTAATTCGCAATAACAAAAACAAAAACAATAACCAATAAACCCAACTTCACAACAGCAAATGCAATTGTTGCAAGCACTACCGGCGACCACACACCTGCACCAGTTGCACCAGACGACGCCGTCGCCAACACAGGCGACCGCCTACCCGGCGTACCCGGCCACAATGCTGCAGCAGCATCAGGCGCTGCAACACGCGCAGCACCAACAGCAGCAATTCCAGCTGCAACAGCAATACCACTACCACCAGCAGCAACATCAACAGCAACAACAACAACAGCAGCAGCAACAACAACAACAGCATCAGCAATTGCAAATGCTGCAGACGTACATGCAACTGCAGGCGAACAATCTGGCCGCCGCTGCCGTCGCCAACAGTGGCACAACCCCCTAAGTACCAGGCTGCCGCCGCAGCTGCAGCAGCGGCCACCGCCGCCGCCATACAACAGCAGCAGCAGCAACAGCAGATAACATCGCCGCCGTTGCCGTTGCCGCCGCCACCGACCGCGCAACCACAGCAATACTACGCCGCCAGCGCAGCGCCACACCAGCTGACACTCATACCAGCGGCGGCCTGTAATGGCGCTGCTGCGGTCGCCGCCGCCATGTTCGCAACGGCCACCGCCGCGGCTGCGGCCAGTGCCAACAACCAGAACCACAATCACAACAACAGCAATGTACATGCATCCGTTGCAGCCACAACAGCAGCCGCCACACCACCAACCAACAACAATGTAAATAATAACATGCTTAATCTAACTGCAAGAACTAGTGCTCGTAATGCAGCCAAAACTGCAACTGCTGCCATCGGCGGCGCCATCAAACGCAAAGTCGGCTGCAGCATCGGGCTATTGGCTGTGCCGCATTACGCGTCATATCATAAGCGCAACACCAACAACACAAGCGGTAGTAATGCCGGCCATAGCGCCTACAACGCCGCACTCCTCCAACACTGTGGCGGTACTGGCCGTCGCGGCGCGGCGACTGCAGCGGCAGGCGCTCTGAATTACGGCAATGATGACAATGAGTTGCGTTGTGCCACGGCGTCGAACGCGGTGCTGTGTGCTAGCGCTAGCGCCGACGAGCCAGCGGCGATGGATTTGGAGGAGTCGGAGTTGATTGATGATGATGCGGACGTGCATGAGAATGGGCTTGCGTGCTGCGTCGAAGGTAACATGTCGACTGGCAGCAGCTGCAGTTCGGCGTACTCTGATTGTTCTTCTATGCCATCGCCATCCTCTGCTACCACTACTACTACTACTAGTCCTCGTACTCCTCGTACTACTACTACTACTACTACTACTACTACACTCCACTTAACTTCTCCTAAAAAGGTTTGTGTCTGACACTCACTTTAGATGGCTTGCTCTCGTTCTATCCCTCTCAGCTTCTTTCTTTCACTGCATCCGTACTAACTTTTGCCTTCTGCCTGCATATCCTTTGTTGTGTTCCTGTGCGCTTTCAAATTTTTCAAGTAGTCATATTTATGCTTGTCGCAGCTAACTGTCCAGTAGCCAAATACTAAACAGTTGCTAAGTAATGAGTTGCTTGATTGTGGTACCTTTTTGTTGTGTTTAATCTGTACATTGTGTATATATATCACTTTCTACTAACCGCTTGCCTACTATCATGCACTTCTTGTAGAATATATATCTTACTTTATTAATCTATTTACAACACTTTCAAAACATATCGTTTTGATTTCATAAATGTTTGTGGTAGTGTTTGAGTTTTTGTGCGATATGGCAACACTATGTTGTAGCTGACATTGCGTTTATTGCAGGATTGTATGCGTGGTAGTATGCAGATATAAATGTGTTTAGAAATAAGTTTTGATATATTTTATATTTAGCTATGTGATATTAGTATTTTAACATTTAAAAATTTACCAATGAAATAAAAACTATTTAATCATGAAAAGTTTGGGTAGAGTTCTTCTGTGAACTTTGCAAACACATTGTTTTTTTTATATTTATATTTTGATATTTAATATTAAGGACATTTGTCCTGAGTATGTTAATAAACTCGTACTCCTGCAATATTATTAAACATACCTTTTCATATAAAGAAATATCTGAAGAGGGTTCTGTTGTGTACTCAACTCTCTGCAATAAACTCAGTTTCTAGTTGGTAAGCGCTTTGAGAACTCGAATTCTTAAGAATATGAAGTTTATTAAAAAGCTTTTTATATTAGTCCTTGTGTGGTGGTATATTAGTTATAATTAAGATATTCATGGTATAGAAATTGAGCGTATTTTGGAACGGGATTGACTAATTCCTTGGAGCTAGTTCTATTCTCTCTATATTATTAAATTATATGCGGTAATATATAGTAAAATTATATATTAGCTGTCTTCGATTCGCCGTTTCTCTACTCGCTTTTGCTCTATTGTCAAACCAATTCAATGTAAAAGCAACACCAAAGCTTTCGAGATGAATTCGTGCAGGAGTGTATGGTATGCGGATACCTCATTAAAGGGTTTCCTCGGGTAAAAGACAGCCTTTTTTCAGCAATTTTTTTCTTCATATAAAAATTAGATATTTTATTAGAATTTTTTATTGTTACAAACATACACTATTAACAGAGAAATTCTGAAATCAGCTAATCTGAAAAATTTGGTTTTGAGAAAAAACGTGTTTGAAGCTAAACTGTTGGTCCGGATTTAACTGAGCAGCTGTCCTTTATATGGCTATAACTCAAAAACTATTTCAGATATCGATTGGAAATTTTTGCACGTTATTTTCAAAAGAATAAACTATCGAAATCTAAAAAAATCATTTTTTTTTTTTTTCAAAATTTCACACTAGAGACACCGCTCAATGGTCTAGTTGCCACGTCACTAAAATGGCTATAACTTTGAAAATAATTTGAGTTTTGAAAAATCCTTTTAGGGAGATATTTTTGAATATCGAAATGTCGAAATATTAAAAAATCGATTTTTTTTTTTCAAATTTCTAGACCAGAATACCCTTTAAGCTTCTTATTCGACTAATTTTATTTCCAACTTATATTGATATAGACACTCTTTTTTTTCTTTATTGGCGTAGTCACTTCTTACGTCGTTATAGCCGAGTTACTTTTTCATTGTGGGGTGTTTGTTTTCGTAGCGGGTCCCAAACCCAGCAGGCGGATGTTTTGCTTTCTCACTGTAGCTCGCCTTAAAACGGACGTTCTTTGGCTTCCCAGAGCATAATTGGCCTTATGGCGGAAAGTCATGCGCTGCTTGAGCCATATGTAAAAGAATCGTTTTAGGCCACTCCCAAGTGAATGACGCTCAGAGAACTTTCCTTATTTGTGTGAAGTTCTACACATGGCTCCATCTATCCTATATTGTTACACTAAATAATGGTTTAAGAGACACACCTAGTTTGACAGACCTCAAAATGTTCACCTTTGCTACATTGGTTGCGTCTTTCTTCTTGGATGCAACTTTTACATTAACAATTTTCGCAAAAAAAGGTAATATGTACTATGATCTAAGGTAGAAAAATTTACGAAATAGTGGCGTTTAAAAGCTAAATTGAAAGGAAAACTGGACGACAACATGCAGAAAAAAATTGATAGTGAGTGGATCATTGACTCTACTCATAACTAGGTTTTGTTCTCAGAAAATGAGCGCAGATAGTCAATTTGAATATTTATTGCAAGAATCAATCATTCTATATATCAGATAAAAGAATCAGAAAGCTCTTAGATAAAAAATAGTAAATACCTGCAGGTCTGCGTATATGTGCTCTTCCATATTTTATATATTTCAATCCATTTTGTGCCACTAAATAATGCTTGTGACTGAAATTATATTAATTTACTGGCGAACACTCCAACTAATTTACGAACAATGCTTATAAGGTTATATATTTTCATAAACGCTTGGGCGCTTGGGTAGCATTTACACAGGGTGCAGGGTACATTAAGTGGTATTTGCGCGGCTATGCGATGGTATCGCCTCTAATATGCACTCTAAGGCCCGATTGTTGCAAGTGATACGTGTTTGCGGAATTTCCAACCGTTTTCGCGCGAAACAGGACAAAGGCTGACAAATCGAACACATATAGTATATATTAATATAAGTAAAATTTGTAGTACACACACATACAATTGTACATATTTTGTATATTGTATATGTATATTTGTACATGTGCTGGAGTTAATTTCACCATAAATCCATTGTAATTTAATGGCAACGCGATCGCCTGTGAAAGCACAATAACAGTCAACAAAAATACTGACACTAATGCGCGGACTAAAAATATATTTGTGTGTATATGTGTGTGTGTGTGACTGCGGTGCCGCGCTATTTGTTGTGACATTGCCAAAGCAAATATTGATTGAACTTTTCGTATTATTTGCTTAACATTCTCACCACATTATAACACTAAACCCACACAAATACAAACTCATACATACATACACATATATATATATATATAGTATGATGACTGTGTATAATGATGATTTGATTTGCACGATTTCTATTTGCTTTGGCGCAAATTAAATCGCGCCAATTTCGAAATTAATTGCAAAAAAATATGAACACCGATGACTTTTCATACATCACACCCACCAGAAATAACATTATCGGTGGTATATGTGGCAAATATAATATCAGCATATCATGCAAATTTATTTTTATTTATACTCATTTGCACAGACACACAGACGCGCATACTTGCACCTGCATTTGGCGCGCAAATGACAACCCCTAAGTTTATGGACAGAGGCGCGCGCGCCCGCGCTCGTGTGTGTGTTGTCTTTTTAATTTGTTTACTGAATCAACGCCTTAATTTGCGACTCGGTCTATTAAACCGGGCGCGCGCGCCATTGGCGCACATTTCACTTAATGCTCAATAATGAAGAAATTAATGTCTACCAATGCGCGAGGCGGAGCGCGTACGAGCGCCAGCAGAGCGGCGCCTGTTTATATTTACGTTGCACACTTTCATTTACGTTTCATTTAAGTGTGTGTGCGTGTGTGTGTGCTTGTTGCGCTCCTTGCGTGAACGCGCTGTGTCGTTGCATTAAAAATACATTTGTGCTTGCACCGTCATCGTGAGTCGCTTCGGCAGCACCGCTTCCGCGTCGCACTTTCAAAACAAACAGCTATGAAAACTGTAATTTTATACCCGAAGTAAACGCGCGGCGCGCAAATAGTGCGGTGTCGTGGCTTAAAGTGTGGCCGGCGGGCTGTATTGAGGCCACAGCTACAACCACACACACACGCATACTTATACACATATATGTGTGGAAGCTATGCTCTATAGCCTTAAGCAGCCACAATGCCATCGCCGCAACTATTGAACGTCATTATCATTGTGGCCATGTAAATATGTGCGCGTGTGTATGTATGTGTGCCCATGTGGTTCGCCGCTTGCGCCCGCACACGCTGGCATTTACGGTCATTGTGTGTGTAGACAATTCAATTTACTCAATTCGCCAACTGGCAGACAGACAATCAGCTCCTTTGCATGCACTTGCCAGTGTGTGTTTGTATGTGTGAAGTGTATTGGTAGTGGTGCACATTCGCAAAGGCGGTTTGTGTTGGCTTTTGCGGTTTCTGATAGGAATTGACTGCATTAAATATTACCAACCGCACACACACATACATATATATTTGCTCACTCATACACATATGCAGTTACTTATAGGCTCGCATTATAACTGCAATCCTCTTATTACGCCACAGTATGCAGCCGTTGCTGTGGCAAATATTTTGGCCGCAGTGAAATGAATTCGACAGCGCTTGTTGTTGTTGTAAAAAGTATTCACTTGTTGTAAATAGTAAAATTCTTTGCAGCAAGTTATTTGCAACGCACGCATGTTGTAATTTCTTTGTTTTTGTTGTTTTTAATTTTTTTGTTTTTGTTGTTTTTATCTTTGCGACTGACATTAAATTCACCAAAATATTCATATAATTATTTGCGCTTATCAATAAATACTTTGAACGCTTAAAAATTAAAAATAAATGCATTTTCCATGCTTGTTCTTCATATGCTTACCTCAAAGGAAATCTGCCATTTTCAAAGTATTTCCCGCTACCTTCCTTAAATACAATAATTGAATCGTATTTCCAAAGCTGCCTGTCCTCAACGCATATCAAAGCAAACTAAGATTTTTTTGTAATCTTAAAATTCAAACATGCTTCAGTATTCGACCACCCTGTACTTGTGCTTTTTGTGGTAGAAAAAAAGTTTATGAAAAATAAAATAAAAAATAAAACGCTTTAAAACGGTGACGCACTGTCAAATGTGAGCAATGAAATCAATCAAGTGTAAATTTCACTCGTTTGCATATGCCACATGCACACATTTACACGCTATGCTACCTTTCGCAATATCCATGCATGTGCTATTTTCCCATGTGTGTGTGTGTGCGTGTTAGTGTGGCTGTGTTGTTTGACAGCCTAAGGCTATTGTTTAAATATTCACATATTGAATTATTGAACATTTTTCAGCGCACAAAAGCTATGAAGCGATAAAAACACTCACGCCATTGCATACATTTAGGCGCACACACATTTTTCGCCTTTTTGGTATGCGTGCTTGACCGCCTGGCGGCATTTCTGCATTATTGTATTAATTAAAATTCATTTGTGACAGAAATTTACATAAGATTTTTCAATTAGCATAAAAGCTTGCGCAACACAGACACACACACAAAAGCATACTTTTGTACGAGAATACTTAAACGCATATACACATAGTACTTATGTGCTTATGTGTACCTTTTGTTTGATTTTCGTACCGCACACATTTGTGTAGTGTGCTTGTGCGCGCCTGTATGCCACATTTGTTGCAACATTGAAAATCGAAAAATTAGCCATGATCGCGCCGCAGGCAATTAAACGTTTCATGCAACAAAGCGAAAACGGAAAATGTTTACCGAGTCATATTGAAAAATATGTGTAGCGAAAGCCGAAGTTTACAAATTGTTAATATTTTATTTATTTTATGCTGTTGCCGGCTTAGGTGCGATTAAATGTTTGCCGTTTTTCACAATTTTGAGTTAATTTTGGTATTTTTTGTGTATTTTTTTTTTTAAATTTTTGTGAAATATTTATGAAGTCAAAAATCAAAATTTTTTTATAGAAAAATTTTAATTTATGTATCACGTGGCAACGCCAATTTTTTTTTTTACAAAAACTTTTATTTTTAAAATAGGTTATGCATTTTTCGCGAATTTCGAACTTTAACCATTTAGAAATTTTTATTTTTTTTCAGGTGGCAACGACAATTTTCACTTTTGCAAAAAAATGTACTTTCTGAAATGATTTTTAGCATTTTGCCCGAATTTAACCATTTAGAATAGTTTTAAAAATTTAGACAAAGGTGGCAACGCTCTACAAATTATACTCAAATTGTTGCTTTTAAAAGTATGCAATAATTTGAAGACATTTTTTGAATTTTTCCGCTCTGTTCTCTTGGTGGAAAAAAATTAAAAATAATGAAGTTATGTGGCAACTTCATAAAATTATATAAATAGTCTTTTTTTTTCGACATGTGGATTTTAAAAAGATATAAAAGTTCTCTTTATACATTTTAATAATAACGTCATGAAGTATAATATTGTTATTGAGTAGCAGTAGTTATTAAAAAATAATTTCATTTTGCATCAAGTGGCAATGCCAACAACTTTTATTGCAAATGTAATATTTAAAATATCTTTTGCGTTTTTTCAGGATTATAGAACTGTAACTCTTAAAAAATAGTTATTAAAAACATTTAAAAATTTTCATCAGGTGGCAACGCCAACAATTTTTTTATGCAAATTTTTTTTTTTTAATTTTTGCATTTTTCCAAGATTTTAGAACTTGAACTATTTAAGAAATTTTTTGAAAAATTAGAGTAAGGTGGCAATGTAAAAAAAAAGTTCCCTTTAATAAATTGGCCTGTTCACTGTTTATACACTTTAATAAAAAACTCATGAAGCATAATATAAAAATTTTGTTTTAGATTAGCAGTAGTTGCTAAAAACATTTTAAGTTTTGCAACAGGTGGCAACGCCAAAATATTTTTTTTTTTGCAAATTAATTTTTTGAATTTTTTTTTTAATTTTTACAGGATTTTAGAACATTAACTTTAAAAAAAATTTTGAAAAATTACATAAAGGTGGCAATGCTGTGCAAATTATACTTACTGATGCTTTTGAAAAGACTCCTATTTTCACCAACAATTTCTTTAAATTTTTGAGCTATTATAGCAAAAAAATAAAAATAATTGTAATCATCTGGCAACTTTACAAAACTATTTATTTATGATACAATTTATTAAAGCCGTCCGATTGTAATGATTTTACATATAAAGCTATGATTCCATAATTTTCATGTGCTTGCCAGCCAACACTGTTAACTGCATTACGACTTAAAGCTAAACGCCTCTCGTGAACCACTTCGTCCGCCATTTGTCATAGGCAAAACTATTCCGTTACTGCCAGCAAAAAATATACACACACTTGCACATCTTTGCAGCAGGTAAATTGCAGTCTCAATAAGCGCAGTTTGACATTGGCGGACGCCACACGAAAATTTCTGATTGTTGCATCACATGCAGCGCCGTGCCTTCGCAAGCAATCCGCACAAAAGCAATTTAAATTTCCCATTGCAACCATGGCAATGTCTGGCATTCGAGCGCAACTGTCAAACGCCTGCCGGCAGACCGCGAAAAATCGCGCAATAAACAGCGCTGCGGTTGTGTGGGAATGCGGCCATACACAATACACACACACAGACATACATGCTGCGGCATATTGTCACATTCTTGCGCACCTATACTTGTATGTGTTGAAGGCTTGCTTCCAATTGCCGGCTTAGACGACCCGCACTCGGCTGTTGGATTTGTGGCGCGTAATCGCCAAGATTTTATGTTGCCTAACGATTTTTGCGCGCATAACTTTTTAATTTGTTTGTTGCCAACTGAGTTTTGTTGTAGTCGCCATTGCGATTGCAAGCGCCCGGCACCGCGCCTTCAACCTGGTAATGCGCGCCTCGTAGTTGGTGCGCTGGCTGGCGGCATTGCCACTACCTTCTCACAGTTATGACGCAGGTCTTGCTGTTTTTTTGCCCTTTTTTGCTGCTCGCATATTACAGTTTTCTCTATTAGCGCGCGAAGAATGTTTTAATAAAGTTTTTAATAAAATTGCTACTTAGTTACAAGTTGTCGGCAAAGTAAAGTTGGCAAAATAAGACGCAGTCAAGTTTTTCCTAAGAAGCGCAGAGTGTTGTGCAACATTTTCAAGAGAGTAGTGAAATGTTATTTAGTTTAATCCTACACGCACTTTAAGCGGATTCGAGTTGATCTTGGATTTATTTAAGAAGCGTTAAGAACTTGAAATAGGAAAAAACAAGCAAAAAACATTTTGGGCTTTAATTATATTTAAATTCCAATGCCAATAATTATTGGAAGAAATTATGTGGGAATTGAAGTGTTGAAATAATAGTAAAGTATTTGATTGAATATTAATATTCTATAAAGAAATTTGGCTTATTCATGCTGATCAGAACTAAAGTTGAAAAATGGCGAATCGAACAAGCAACTCGATTAAATAAAATATATTAGCAACAGTCAAATTAAGATGGTTTAGAGAAGGATTAGAACACTTTAGTAATGTATCAACATAATTTCTTGTGCCGAGTTTACTAGGGACCTAGGGCTCTCGATTAAATTTTTTTGACAAAATACCAAACTGTCGAATCGAAGATGTCTATACTACACTCCACTCGATTTAATAACTTCGACGCGCTTTAAATATTTAATATGCTCGCATGTAAATGACTTGCCTTAAACCGTTCAAAAAGCAGAGAAAAAAGTCGCACAACAATAATTTCAAAGCGAATGTTTGCTGTCAGTTTGGCAGCTGCATTGATGCTGACGTCTGCATGAATATCTGAGAAAATGGCGGGCTGCTGCTGCCTGTCAATTGACTTTGATGGCGCCTAAAGCGCTAAAGCATCGACAGCACTCCCCCCACACACACGATACGGCAGGCGCGCGCAGTCTATTAGTTATTCCTTCCACCCCGGCGGCGTAGACAATCAACCTTTGACAGGCAAGACAACCCTTTTCAATGCCACTGCAGCTGCTACACGCTTGCTGGCGCACTTTCTTGACTTGTTGCGCGAAGGCGTTTGCTGTTTGTGTGCTTGTGTGAGTGTGTGTTTGTGTGTGTCAATAATGTGAATAAACTGACTATTACATGCTTGTCCTACGTCGCCTCATGACATACCGATTATGGACATTTGAATGTTTGCTTACAATGGCGGCGCGCCGCCCGCCCGCACGCCATCAATCATGCTTGCTCGGACCATTTCAGACATTTCCATGGCTTTTCATTGCATCACAACTGTATATACGTGTAAATATGTATGTTTGAAGTTTTTATGCGGCACGTTGGAGTAAATGTTTGATTGCTATACAACTGCTTTGGCTTCCGCGCGCTTGGCTCATCCTGCCGCTTATCCTCCGCGCCCAGCCTTTGGCTGACAGGCAGCACGCGCGCTCGTTTTTACTTCCTCAAAAATACTTCTACTGTGTGTTGTTGTGTTTGTTGCTGCCTTCGATTGGTTTGATAGCTTTGAATGCTTTGGCAGCAGACACTCGCAACGCTCAGCGCACAACAGCAGCAGCAACACTAATAATTGTGTTCAACAAATGCGAGACATGTCCCTTGGGTTGATTTATCTAATCACACTCGAATATTGTGCGCTTGAATGTCAGTCGCGTAGACTTAAAGAGAAAAGCTAGAAGCACACTGCGCGCCAATTTCGCGTTTGAGGGGGCGCGCGTTGCGTAAGGCATGCCATGGTGAGACAAATGTGTTTGACAAAAAATGTCTCCTTCAAGCGTGCTATTTTGGACTTTGAGTTTCACGTTTTTTCGAAATCTTCTCTCTTCGCTTTTTAATTCAGTTTTTTTTTGGCAGCTAGTGAAAACGCACAGCTGTTGTCTGTGGCGCGCGTCGCATTGATGCTTTCGTCGCTGCTGCGCAATCACAATCCCCTTTGTATGCAGTTCCGCCGCGTTACGTGCTGGCTCATCGCAACACTTATCTGTACATGTGTGTGTGTGGATGTATTTCAATTGTATGGCATAGATTTTTTGACAGCTGCGCCATGTTTGACATATTGTCCTGCCACTGTGCACACACACATACACAACGCGCCCGTGACTCGGACGCCGCCAAGGCTGCGCGTCTAATAGAAATGCCTAGCACAATGCGCGCTATTGTGTGGTGATTCCGCGCTGTTGTTGTTGTTTTTATTGCTCTCGGCCATATTTGAGTGTGTTGCAGAGACGCCACCACTCCGCACCGCGCATATTATGCGTTTGACATGGAAGTTGAATTTTAATTTCAACGCCGACGGCGCGCTTCTGACGCATAGAAAAAGGCGAAAAATTGAAATTAAAAATAAAATCACTTTTCCGCGCAAGCAAATTAGATTGAAGGCCAAATAAGAAATAAATAAAACTGCCGATTTTGGGCTGTTCGCCAATCAATGTGTGTGTGTGTGTGCGCGTGTTTTGACTGTGGTGGTGCGTAGCAAACTTTTTCTCATTGTTTCTTTGCTCCATTTTTTTAAGGGCGCTTAGCCGTAAAGTTTAACATTTGCACTTGAGCACACTGCACAACAACAACAAAATGTGCATAAATAAATTAATGTTGTGTTGGCGTCGCCGTAACGAAGACAATCTACCAAGTTTTAATGCAAAATTTGCTAGCTGTCGCTAGGCGGCATGGTCAGTGCCCCAACTGTCTGTCATATTTTGTTTTTGTAATTGTTGTGACGCAATTTATTAGATTCCTTAGGTCCGAAGTTGCGCGCCGCAGCAGCATTAGCATACGGCGTTGGAAAGTATGAGCGCCGCTACCAGAATGGCTGTGGCTTGAAGGCGCAAAACTGTTGCCTACTGTTGGGCGTTTAAAATGTGCTTTGTAATTTATTCCGCTGTGATTGAAATTCAAGCACTCACACGCACACATACACACAACCATTCGTGCATAAGTGGATTTTTCTCGTTTCTAATATATTTTAACGCAAAAAAGTTTTTCGATTACAAATTAATGAAAATTTGCACTTTTTGCTGCAACTCATTTTTACATTTATTATTATCGTACTAAGTTGCTATTTAATTTCTGGTTTTTCGAAGCTTATATGAGCTATTATAGACAAAGTGAACAGAATTTAAGAGTTTGCCAGCGTTCATCCCTTAATTTTTTTAAAGGTGTCTTCATTAGAGCCTTCACCGGTTAAACTATACTTTTAGGCTGTAGATACACAAGTACCTAGTTTCGAAACCCCTGTGGTATTGGAAATGTATTTCCAGCGAAAATTTCGAAGAACAGCCTATAAGTATGCAACACTAACTTATTCACTTCACGCCTTTTAGGCGTTGTAAGTACTTATATTAACGCATGTACGTAGTTTCAAAAGCCTGGCAGTATTGGAAATGCGTTTCGTGTTAAAATGTCGAAGAACAGCCTATAATTATGCAACAATGCTTTTTCACTATGCGCCAAATATTGATTTTAGTGCAAAAATTCCCATTTTAAGCGATTTATAATAGCCTTGGAAAACATTGCTGTCTTCTAAAAGCCTTCCTGGAAATTTTCCTTTGGTAGCCCAAAAGTATGCTAACATTTTTTTGTTTTTCAATTAAATAACTATTAAGAGGATATTAGAATGTATCAGTCTAGGTAATTTGAAAGCGTTCTAGCAAAATAGAAAAATTAATAAAATTTTTCACAGAGTTTGCAGAGCTCATGGCCTTAGTTATAGTAAAAAAAAGTCGTTCTCTAATAGTTTTTGTTATCTTGTTATATATTTCGAAGCTAAAATTTTTTTATACAACTGCAAACTAAACCTTTGCGTTAGATATGATTGCCTTAAGCTCCACAGTATTTAGCTATTTCCTTTGCCTCGCCAAGCGTTGCCAGCCTCTACTTAAACTCCACCTATGTCTCACCTTGTTGCCACAATTCGTGGTTGCTTTCTGAGTTATTATTAGCTTGGTGTGTGAATTATGTCAGAACAGCGGTTTTATTATTTATTTATATTTGCACACCTCCAAGGGGGAAACAATGCCTGACACCATGTCAAAAGCAAATTTGGCAGCAGCAAGGCCTAGCCAGCCACCTACACACTGGCAACAACTAGTTGGCACATCGACGCACACTGTTGTTGGTTGCCTCCGCTGGTGTTTTGTGGTTTAATTTTATGACAAAATATCTGCTAGTAAAGCCCCTTAGCGCATTTCAAGCTTCACATAACTTGTCACTTCGCAATGAATTCACTTCCTACGAGCGTGTTCGCACCGGTCTTTGCCATGGCGAGGCGGTGCACAGTACTACATTTGTTTGTACATATTTCATTACGGTTGCATGTAGATATTTTTCAATTTGCGTCATTTATGCATAGTTTGTGCCAGCGTTATTGGTGGCATTGTTGATGCCAGGGCTTTCAGCGTTCGTCGCAGGAGCAGGTGACTGCCTCTAGGCTTTTCTGTTGTGCCATGCGAAGACATGCCACATACATACATATGCGCGTGTTTGTGTGTGTGTGTGTGTTGCTTCTCCTGCCAACTCCGAAATTGGCTGGCTGCGATTCATTGCTACTTTGTTCCAATCTGCTTTGCTTCCGTTCTGTTGTTGTTTGTGCTATTTTATATTATTTTTGTATTTTTTTGCTTTCGGTTTTATGCCCGCCTCCTACGTTACAAATATGATATTATCACCTTAGGGATATTTGTTTTATGGCTTTGATGCTCATTCTAAAGCATTCTGAAAGCATTTTGTTTTCTATTTGCCAGCTGTATTGTTTTTGCTGCTGTTTTTGTCATCACTTTCAACAGATATTTATGATTTGCTTCTTCGAATTGCCACAGCACGTGCCCAAACACACATATGCAGGTGTTTGTGTGTGTGTGTGTGGCAAGTGCTTGTACTTTTGCTAGTTGCCATAACATATTTTCATTTATTTATTTATCGGCATCAAAAGTATGTAAATATTGGCTTTGCGCTAAAGCTATTCATCCGACTTGTTGTTTGATGATGGATTCTTGAACGTTGCATAATTGGATTGATATGTAACTTCTGTTTTTCTTTTCTTTTTTTGCTTCCTTCTCCTTGTACTCACACAGTCAAACGCCGCTGCATAGTAAGCTATGAAGTATTATTTGCGATTGACATCACAAATTGCTTAAAAACCACTGAGATGTGTTTGTGATAGACATTGTTGCTGCATACAATATCTTTGTTTCAAAGTTGTCGTTTGTTGCTCACATAATCCTGCCATTGGCTGGTTTCTAAGTTTTCTGTTAATTCATTCGGTTGACTACATAGATTTTTCGATTTTTTAGTTGCTCTTCTGAACGTTCTTTTGATAGTTATGCATATGTTATCATTAACAACAACAATATGATTAATTTATATTGTATTTAATGTATACATAGTTGAGTTATGGGTAAATGTGTATCTCAATTACACTAGCAGCCATGTAACATTTGCTTGATTACAGCATTTTATATATAATTTTCACATCAATAAAAAGCCACTATTATTCCATTGTTATTTACATATTATTCTCTGCTTTTCATATTACACAGTAGGCGCCTAAAAGATGCATCAATTTTGTGCATTATTTCCTTAAAAGC
This sequence comes from Bactrocera correcta, assembly GCA_027475135.1. Classification (NCBI taxonomy): domain Eukaryota; kingdom Metazoa; phylum Arthropoda; class Insecta; order Diptera; family Tephritidae; genus Bactrocera; species Bactrocera correcta. Next base: position 108,562,597 of record CM050323.1, read on the forward strand.
AACGCAGTACAGCCGCTTTATTGCCAATGCTGTTATTTACAGACAATCTGTAAACCAAATTTTAACATGCTGTAGGTACTATATTAAGCTTCTTAAGACCAGTTATTGCTAATCGTTGAAAAAGGAGCCATTATTTTCCTATTTTTAAACTTATATTCTTAACAGCAAAATTATTCAGTAAATTTTAATAAAATGTAATGAATCGTATAAATACTTTCATTAACAGCGGTTCTGTAAAATGAATTTTAACATGCTGTAGTTGAATTTCATGCTATTTCTGGTATTTTAGGAAGGTTATTGTAAACAGAGTTATTTTTGTTGCCAAAAAGAATTATAATTTTGTTTATCAGCAATTTATTAGAAATATAATCTATTAAATTTAATACAAATCAAATTTTATTAAATGCTGTTATTAACATGTGAGCTGTTAGTTACATTTTGTTGCTCTACAGAGCGGGCGAAAATATGCTTTTTTTTCTCTGTTAAGGGTTTAATTGAAATTTTTTTGCTTTTGCTATCAAGTTAAAATTTTTAAAACGAAAACATTTTGAAAATAGTTTTCTAAAACATATTAATTTTATTTAATTATATTATGAAACTTAAATTATTTATTAACGTCTGTAGAAAATATTTTAAATAAGAGTTTTTATATTTATAAACCACTTCTTCTTGCTGACCTCTTGGAAGAAACTTCCTTCTCAAATAATGTATTGCATGCTGTAGAGCAGATTTGAGAGCACTTCCGCGTGCTTTTAAGAAGTTATGTATATAAAATAAAAATTATGTTTGCTTTTGTGTATATATCGAAAAACCATATATTTGAGAAAATTCTCTGAAAATGAGTAATTAGTTCGGCAACTAGATGTGGGCAAAAAATAGTAAGACTTTGTGTGCATTTGGCGATTTTTTCGGTAACTAATTTTTACTGATTCGAGGATTGGAAATAACGTTGGCACAAGCGTTTTGGGGTCAAGGGGGATTACTTTGAGGTTGACGACATATATTTTGTAAAATAAATTTAGAATTTTAAAATTATGAACAAAGTCTTACTATTACTTGCTCATAGTAGTATGAGGTTATTTGTAAAAGCTTCTCCAGTGTTCGAATTGGCGCCCAACACCTTAAAACCCTTTCCTCGAAAAAATGTTAAAAATCGGTGAGACAATTTCTTCCGAAACCGCTGGACTGGAACGACTAGAAGTTATCACACGAGCATCTTGGACATATATTTTGTGTCAGGTAGTGATCGAAGGAATCAAACTTTTTTAAAAAAGTTTATATTTTTTAAGCCAATCTTATTTTCACAAAAACCACTTAGGAAGCCAAGATTTTTTCAAAAATCAAAACTTTTACTAAATTATCCTTCAATCATTATCTCTGTATTTTTGACTTTGGCTTCAAAATAATGTATAAAATTTTTCGTGGGTCTTGTTGTTGTTGTAGCGCCAAAAAACAATTTCTGAAGTAATTTCGAGGAGTGGTGCCGAGTTAACAGTTCTTGGCGATAAAAATCTTGGTCCATTCCGGTTGCTTAGATCCGACTGTCGTGGGAACGGTCTTCCTGAAGATTGGCTGCGATGTTTAGGGGATTTTTTCATTAATTAATTAAAATAATTCCCAAAAAATTAAAAAAACAAAAAAAAAAAAAACGATTTTTCTGACTGCAAGTGGTTATAATTTTAATCAAATTTTAGGTCTTGCTTTTATGAACACTCAGCTAAATTGCAGTTTAATTGCGTTTAGATCAGATTTAGTACTGACCATGAACTCATTTGCCTAATGATTGGCGAAAAATAATCTTGTAATTACCATTACATGCATATGTATGCGTAACATAACATTTGCGTCCACATGAAATCGAAAGCTAACACTAAAATAACTAAAAGTTCCACCAAAATAAAAATAAAAGTTTTTTTTTCAGTTTTGTGTTAAATTATTTCTAAACAAATCCGCGGTCATGTACGCGGTCGCTGCGGATATAAATGCCATGTCGCAAAAAATCTGTTTGTTGCACATTTCATTGGACTCGCGTTATCACAAAATAGTTGTTGTTTAGTTTTTTATTGCTGCGCAGCTAATTAGTATCAAATACCACTGCTTTTTGGGCAGTGTGTGGTCAGCGGTGTAATTTTACAATTTACAGGCACATAAAGCAATTGGCGCCTAGTTGGCAAACGCTAGTTTCAATTTCCATTAACAATACTCATAATTTGGCTAACAACTACAACAACAAAAGTGCTATTGTCAGCTAGTAATTTTATATGCAACATAGGCAATAAATTTAAAATTTCATGTTAATATGACACCGGCTGTCGTCTGCTTCCTATCAGTCATAATTATTTGTGACCCCAAACGCCAGCCAAACTTAGCGTCGAATTGTCTTACGTAGACCGGCAGAGCCTTGCAAAGCATGCGGGTCTGTACGTACATATTTATATGTGTATATGCTAATTTTGTCTTGTGTTCGTTGTCCTCATTGGCAGCCGTAATTACTGCATGTCCGTCTCGCCAAATATTTCCGACGCCTGCACCAGGAGCCCGGCCGGCGTTTGCTTCTACAACTGTCACTCATTCATAGCGCTTGTGTTGCATAGCAGGCAATGGCGTCTTGTCGTCTTAGCCCCAGCTACGTTTCGTACACTCATTTACGGAGTTGCTGTAGTTGTTGTTGTTGTTGGTGTCGGCACTGAAAACGATACTAATTATGAAACTTGTGCAAATAAACTGAGTTTCAGTGCTGTTAGGCAGACTTATATTGCACTAACACCAACTCACCTCACACCTATATGTGTGCGTACGTGTATATATGTGCTTATGTGTGTGTGTGTGTTGGTGTTGTGAGTGCATGTGTGTTAAATAAATGAAAATACCTAAAACCTCATCAAAGTTAAGCAGTCATGGAGTCTGAGTGCAGCCGGTTATTGAAGGTTACGTATACGCCATGTCGCACCAACTCAAGCAGCAGCAGCAAGCAAGTAACCTGACAACGCACCGTCACATGCGACAGTGCATCAGACGGGTCGTCGGCAGTTGAAATTAACGGCTGCATTTGGCTTGTCTTCGCAGTTCAACGGCGGCACCTGCTTTGCCGTGCATTAGTAAGAACGCCCCGCCCCCTCGCCGTCACGCTCGGTCACACTGAGTTGCTGATATTTACCATCTGCATACATCACTGCGCACACTTACACCTTTTTTCGTTGCACTCTGCAGTGTTTGCATAAGCCAAGCGGCAGTCACACACACACACACTCACAGTCTTAAACTCTGCAAGCGAGTTGATCCACGTCTAGTAGGTGTGTGTGTGCCTGCGCTTAAATGTGTGCCTGTGAAATCTGAGCAAGCAGTTGATTTCATTAACAAAAGTTCGACATGTGCGCACGGCTGTAACGCTATAACGGTACAACGGTATTGCGGCGTTAAAGGATATAAGGCACAACATGGAAGGAATTTGAAAAATAGAGCAATACATATGCATATTCATTGCTGGCGTGTCTGTGTGCCGCCATGTTGTGCGTCTGTGTGTGTGTGCTAAGTGTGTTTTTCTACAGCACAAGTTTAGTGCAAAATTAATTTGTAGAAAGGAACTTGTCGAAAACTTTGACGGCAAGCGCAGCAGGCAGCGAGAGCGAGAACCCACACACATGCACACGCCAATATAAATGAGAGGAAACAGTGATGAGTATATGCACACACATATACAGGAATCGCACTTTAAACAGCTCTGCTGCCACCCGTGGCGCGCTCCTGCTGCTGCTTCTTCTTACCTTCATGGCAAGCGCATGCATAAATTGAAGTTGCTGCGAGCTTAAGCTGCCAAATGTGGGCCATATGAGTTTTGCATGTTTCAATAAATCACTCGCTTCCGTTTTATGTATTTTTGGCGTGTTGAGCGCAGCGCCTGTGTGTGTGTATGTTCAGTTCCACAGGTTATTGCATATGCGTCAAGTTGTTGCGCCGAGTTGTTGAGTTGAAGAAACGCGTTTGTTTGCACAAATGAATAGTAATGAGCTCTCTGCAGCGCCGAGACGTGGGCGGTGCATGCAGAAAGCCGGCAAGCTGCTTTAAAGCGGGGCAAAGTGCACTGGCTCTGCCGTTGAGTTTGTGGATGCATGATGAATTATGATTACCTGCACTTACTGCTGACTTCTGATTGAAACTTTGGGAATTGATTAAATGAAATAGTGGTGTAATTGAAATACGGTAGAAAGCAAATAAATTTTAAGGAATTTTTAAGAAGTTGTTTTTGTAGTATAATATAGATTTTTGTTGTCTGTTGGGGCACATCACTTTCGGTCTTAATAATTTATGACAATTTTATAAATTTTTTTTGGATGTCAGCTACGTGATACCAGCAGTAATATGTCTTTAAAAAATACCGTTACGTTACTGTTTAGGGCTGCCTTTGTATATCTAGCTTAAATTGATTTGATTTACGCTTCTCTATTATTAAAAGCAGGCTGTCAACACAAAAATGCTTAGCTGATACCGCGAAACGCATGTAAGTTGCATAAGAAGCCAAAATTCGTTGCATACTGTGAGGCGCAATTGTTTTTTTTTTACCATAAAGTGCATGCAGAAGGTCTTAAAATAAGAGCGGATTGCCAAATTGAGCAAATTTTTGTCAGTTCTAGTAATTTTGTTAAAAAAAAATTGATGCCTACTTTGAGGCGCATTTTTTTTTTTACAAAATGCATGCACAAGGTTTTAAAATGAGAAAGGATTGCCAAATTAAAGCTTATTTTTGTCAGTTCCAGTAATTTTGATTGCAAAAAGTATACGTTTAAAAGGCGCTGTCTTTGTAGATCTAGCTAAAACTGAGTGTTTTTGACTTACGCCATTCTATTATTAAACGAACACTATCAAATTTTATAAACACAAAAATGCTTAATGATTCCGAGAAATGCAGCTTAAACGTATAATAAACCAAAATTCGTTGCATACTTTAAGGCGCATATTTAAATTTCTTAATTGAATGGCTTTGATAGCGTGCGGGGTGCTTTAGCTATAATTTTTTTTATTAAAATAGCATAAACTTCTCTGAATTCAAATTATTTTACGGCAGTTTCAGTAATTCTGATCAAAAAAAATATCATGATTGTCTTTGCTTCTTCGAAAATAAAGCAATTTAAAAATTGCACTTAACATCTTTACTAGTAAACATACTTGCAACATGCCACCCGCACAGCAGTTATGTGTTTTCGCCCTCAAAGTGCATGTTGGCAAGACATAAAGCCGTTGAAGCCGTTAACTCTGCATTCCAATAGCTTACGAATTGGCATAAAATGCGTGCGCGCGTGGCATCATAAAAGTGCTGACGTGAAAAATTGTTACGTGCCACCTGCTGCCTACCACGCTGCAGCGCGTGCACCTTTACCGCTACAAATGCGGCTGCATAAGCAGCCAGTTTGACGGGTTGCTGAAGCAAAAGCATACTTCGTTTTGTGTTGTTGACGCGCGATTAGCACAATTGAACGGCATTGAAGTGGAAAACGTCGCAGCTAACGGTATGCGCACGCGCGACATGCTGCACTCTTCATAAATATTATATAAAGTGTCTTTTGTGGACTGCTTAAAGCAAAGCCTGCAACATTTTTCTATGTTTGTTTAAAGTTATGCAAGTTGTTCGCTTTAAAAGTGTTTAAATTCGTTGTCACTTGCCGCACTAACAACCGCAAACATACTTGCTTCAAGTTGCACTCAAATTTCCGCCCAACTGCCGCCACGGATATAGACAATTCAACCGGCTTTGTGCCATTACCGCTGTTTGCTCATGTGAATCTACTTCATGTGCGTGTGTGTGTATGTATTTCAATGTTTGCGTGTGTGTGTGTGTGTCTTGGCCGATTGTCTGTCTTCGACAATCATTTGTCCGTTTCATCATTTTTGCACATAACCCTGTGTGTCGCCTCTGCTGTTCGCTGTTGTTGTTGTATTTTTTGTTTCCATTGTCACCTTACTCTTTGTGCGTGTGCATGTGTTGAGCAATGACACTTCGTTCTGTGTATTTGCATGTCGCAGCGCGCGCAATTTTCTGATGAGTTGTGCAATTCTGGCATTTCCGGCATTTTCTCCAAGCGCTCCCGAAGAAAAAGTGTTTGCTGTCTTCTGACTGCCAACACCGTCTGCGCCACTGTCTGTATTTGCTTGCCTACATCTGTGGGTATTTGTGTGTTCGTTTGATTGTTCACTCAAATGGTGCAATATTGCAGGCAAATATTTTTATTTCTTGCCGCATCTTCAGTTCTTTTTTTGCCTCGAAGACTCAGTTTTACTTACCATTGTTGGAGGCGCAATTTCTTATGCTTACTTTAAGAGAGTTATATTTGTCAGCATTGCGCTTCATTGTTAGCATTTTTCGCGGTTCCTGCTGACTGATAGATTTGAGTGCACAGGGGCGTATAAAATTGTTAAGGTGGTTCTAAATAATGGAAAACGAAATTTTTTAACAGATCATCGCGTTCAATTTCTTAAAGCTAGCATATTTGAGAAGAAATAACATGCTAGGGTGGTTCTAAATAATGGAAAACGAAATTTTTTGACAGATTATCGCGTTCAATAGCTTAAAGACTAGCATATATTGAAAAAAATTAACATGCTAGGGTGGTCCTTAAATATTGAAAACGATTTTTTTCAGCAGCTAAGCGGTTCAAAAGCTCTTAGACTAGCATATATTGGAAAAATAAAAAAATTCTAAATATTCCTCATGTGTTGCTTTAAGAACCACCCTCATGCATATACACTCTGAGTGTTTGGCTTCATCATTTTGTGCATAGCACTCATACAACTGCTTCTAGCTTTGCCTCAATTCTCTAACCATTTTTATTGTCTTTGTTATAGCTTTTGTTGTTGTTGCGCTGCCACAGCTGATTCTTGCAAATTTTCACAGCTCCTGAGCGCATCCTGCTCCTGGCTTTATAGCTATATATACCAACATATAACTTGTTATTTGTTGTTTATCTCCGCTTGCTGCTGCTGCCTGCGCCACTGCTCGCATTCAAATGTTTTGATTTCTTTATTCCGACTCCGAGTCGTTGCTTGCCACATTAAACTTCTTGTTACTTGTGCTGCTTGCTGCTTATTTACTACGTCGCTTTTTGACTTTTTGGAAAGTGTGGCATTCATTTTCACTGCAGCAACAAATACTTCCAACTATATCGGCGCTGGGTGTTGAGTCGAGTCGCCGCTCGGTTCGTTTGGTGGTCTGTTGGCATTGCATTAAAGTTGCTTGCCTGGTCTGTGCCCTGCCAAGTCATCATGGATTTGTGGTCTGCCGTTGTCTTTGCCAAGGCTTAATGTATGCAGCTGTGTTTGTTGTAGTTTTTGTTGCGGCATTGTTTGCTCTGCTGTTTGACATTTGCTGTCTGACATTTAATTGTGCGACGGCATGACAAATTGAAGGTGTCCGAAGACAGATTTGCTGCTGGTGCTTGCGAGCGTTCAAGAATATTTTATAGCCCTGGTTTTGTGTTTATTTCTTGTTTTAGAAGTTAAATTTTTGCGCAATTTTGTGCACGAAGGAGGGAAAACTAAGTAGATCGCTTGCTGTCAAGTCGAAGTAGCAGTTAAAATGCTGGTAATATCTGGTTATATGTGGTCAGAATTACTAGCTCGGTCACTAGAGTGTGTACTTAGAAATTACAGTTGATCGCTTTAAATGATCTTCATGTTCTATAAATAAAAATAACGGTAATGAAGAACGCCGAAATATTAATAAAAGTAATGAAATTGGCCCTTTTGAAAGATATTTTCTTATAATATATCCTAAAAGTATGCTTCAAAGCTGTATTTTACTCAGTGTTTTCTGCTACAACAACAATAAATGTTGTTTAAAGTCGCGTTATTCCTCATTTTATGCACGTGTAACACGTATAACTCAAGTTGGACCGGTGCCTCTAAGCAAAACTTTCCGAAAAAATTTAGAAATTTATTTTTTGCTGAATTTCAAGCTTTTATACGAATTCGAATTGTCAAAGAAATGTCTTTTTCACATTCTCAGCAACTTTTTAATATCTTATAAGCGCAAGTGTTTAACTAGCATCATTAAAAATACATAACCTACTCTCTTCTCTTTGACCACCTGCCTAACCACTACCCCTACACTGATATTTGCCTCGACCTGCCGCTTCTTCGCTCATTATACCCATTTCACTTCCAGCCAATTGAGTATCCCATTTCACATTTAATTGTTGTCCATCGATTTGTCACCGTTTTGCCAGCTCCATTCGTCTTCACTTTCGCTCCCTCGCCTTCAGCTGCCACTTCTTCACCTTCAACTACCATTCTCCTCTCTCTCTGTCCCTTTAGGGTACCAGCCGTTCATCTTCTTCTGCTATTTTTATCACTGTCCGCTGACAACTTCAATTTACATGTAAAAATGTGAAGGAATTACAACAACAACAACCACAATGAAATGCAGCAACAACAGCAAATATATGAGTGCCCAAGTTACCTCACAATAACCGACTCATATATCTCAAGCGTGTCCTGTCCGAACTTTTTACCTTCAAAGCGCACATAAGTTGTTGCCTTATGCTGAAAGTTTTTGCGACCTGCCACACATGCACCAAATGCCCCCGCTGGCCCGTGCATATTGCTAATATACTGCCATCAATTTATTGCCACATGTCCGCCCGTGACTCAACCCCACATACAGACATATATATTTACCAATGGCTGCTGCAGGTACTAGCGCCTGCATATATGTATGTATGTGTGTGCATATGCAGTTTTTCCGACGTGTGCTTTACCATATTTTCTACTTCTTCGCTGTCAGTTGATTTGTCGGCAAATTTGTACATCCGTACCGTTGCCGTTGATCTTTCACTCAGCGAATGAAAGCTTGTTGGTTTGTATGTGTGTGTGAATATGTGAGTGTGTGTTTGTGCTGCTGACTAAACTCCTTTAGCCACTTGCCTCCCGTTATTTATCGTTAAATTATTCATACGAATTTTACAGTTCACTTCACCTTTTCCCAAGCGTTACCGCACACACAGAAGCAAGTAGGAGCCCCTAAAAGCACACACACAAATACATACACATGCAAAAAATACTTGTATGCCTTCTTACAGCATCACATACCGAATTTACGCCAGCGCGCCTCACTGCCTAGCCCATTAACTGCGGTGGAGTATTGCGGTCGGGGGGCGGGCGCAGCGCTCTCACTTCATTCACGCAACATTTCATTGCTAATGGTCAAGTGTGTAAAATTGCTGGGAAAATTGCTGCAGCGCGAGTGTGAGGCGTCAACAACCACACACACACACATACATACAACAGAGCACCGAGTCACAACTACACACGAGCATATAGGTGAGTGTAACGGTCCGAAACGGCATGTGCTGTCTGTGGAGGCAAAAGACTGTCGAAATTTGTTGGACAACATTACATGGCCGGAGGAGCGGCGCCGACGTGCTGCTCAGCTGCCTTCGCCTTGGCGTCATTCACTTCATAAGATAAGCATCTCTGGAATGTTGCATATTGATGTGATTTTCCACTTAGCTCCCACACACACTCATTCTCTCATACATACATACATACTTACAGTATATTTGTGTGCATATGTATGTGTGAAGGCAAATGTTTTCTTACTGCCACTGTCACCACACGGACGCAGCACAGCACAATAGCAACAAAGCGATTTGCGAAAGGACGAATCAATCTTCCTCTGCCGGTGTGACGTGGCACTGAAGCCATTCAATGTGGAAATTTGTTCGAATTCGCAGCGCCGCTTGAGGCAGGCATTCATCATTTGCATTTCGATTTCGGTTACGATTCGGTTTGATATACGATTTGGAATTATATTTTACCGCCGTCTCGGATGTGCAGAGTGAATGCCTGCACTATCTCAATGGGTAATTGTGTGCATGTGTGTGTGTGTGTCTGTGCGTGGGCGCATGTAATCATTTGTATTGGCAGAATTATTAATCCGAGCTAAATATGATGAATTTGAGCAGGAAACATACACTAAGCAACCAACTAGCAAACGCAACCGCATGCAAACACGCAGGATATGCCTGCCCTTGAGTGTGTATGTGTGCTGTCAAGTGTTTGTTTGGTCGTAGGATATTGTGGCTCTAATGTACATACATATGTAGCATATGCGGAGGACGGCCGGAAGCAGCCGACATGCCGAAATTGCCTTAAGCAGATGCAATCTAAGGCAGCAGTGGAAATTACTATGCTCATACTTAGTGTGTGTGTGGTTGTGTGTGCAAGTGTGGGTTTGTTGATGAATAGCTTTGTGGATGAATCGGGATTTGTGCTGTAGCGCTGGAGAAGTGAGCAGCTTCATTGAACGCATGAAGTAGCTATAATAGCTTATATGGATGCAAATTGAATCAGAGATTTGTGTGTTTACTTGTGCAAATTTTTATTGAAATCGTAAACTTCAAGTGGATTGATAAGCACTCGCAAAACTAGGGATAATGGCTGACAATTTTTAATAGAATCGAATAAGTCTGTGGTGATTTTGTGGCACAGCTGAGCACTTTTTTATATGTATGTGTGCAGCTAGTTGGTGTAATTTTTAAAGATTTTGGGTAAACAAAGTAATATTTATATGACGAAACAACACAATTTTAAAATTATTTTAGAAAATCACTTCAATATAAAAAAAATTTAAAAAATATTAAAAATCAATAATAATTAAATATGTATTAAAACAGATATATTAACAAAATAATCATAAAAAACTAAGCACATTATAATTATACTGAAGAATTTCAAATATTTTAATATAATATAAAAAATCTATAAAAAATTATTTCAACAAAAAAAATAATTTTAAAACTTTCATGTTTATAAAATTATGAAAAAATAATAAGGATAAAATATAAAAAATAAATAATAATAAACTGGAAGAAAATAAAATGTTATTAAATTAAAAATAAAAATAAAAAAGAATATTTAAAATATTTTTTTCATATATTTTATCAATTTATTATTGTTTTTTTAATTTTTTTGTTTATTAAAATTATAAAAAAATAATAATGATAAAATGTAAAAAATAAATAATAATAAACTGGAAGAAATAAAAATGTTATTAAATTAAAAAAAAAATTTTAGAAATATTTTATTTTATATTTTTTTCAATTTATTATTGTTTTTTAATTTTTTTGTTTATAAAATTATAAAAAAATAATAATGATAAAATGTAAAAAATAAATAATAATAAACTGGAAGAAATAAAAATGTTATTAAATTAAAAAAAAAAAAAAAATATTTGAAATATTTTTTTTTCAATTTTTTTCAATTTTATTGTTTTTTATTTTTTGTTTATTAAATATTATAAATATAATGATAAAATGTAAAAATAAATAATAATAACTGGAAGAAATAAAAATGTTATTATAAAAAAAAAAAAAATTATTTAAAATATTTTATTATCATTTTTTCTCTTTATTATTAGTTGTTTTTTATTTTTATTGTTTATAAAAATTATAAAAAAATAAATAATGATAAAATGTAAAAAATAAATAAAATGAATTGAAGAAATAAATTATTTATTTTGTTATTGATTGTTATTATATAAAATAAAAAATAAAAATAATTTTATTGACAATTTCACATTTATTATTCATTTTTATTTTTAAATGTTTAAAAATTTTAATTAATATAAAATATAAATATAAAACTGAAGATAATAATTTTTTTTTTACATTTGTTATTTCAGAATTTTTGATATTTTATTTTTTAAGTTTTTCTAAAATTTGTTACAGTACGGTTACTATATTTTTTGGACTTTTATAAAAAATCTTTATTTAGCCGCAAGTTATTAGTTTTTCTTTTAAATTTTTTTAATAACGTTGAAATATTTATAATGAACATTTTTTTTTTTAATTTTTTTTTTTGATAAAACATAATAAAATAAATTAGTGCATTAATTTTTTTGGGGAAATAATTTACAATATAATAATTTTAATTATAAATATTAATTGAGTTTATAGTTTTTCGCAGCAATAAGTGTTTTTTAATGTTTTTTATTTTTCTTTATGTTTACCATTTAAAGTTTTCATGCAAATTAATTATTTGTTGAATAAAAAATTGTTTTATTTTAGTTTTATTTGTTTATCCTTTTTCTTAATATGATAATTTGAATTTTTGTGAGCTTGGAAATGTTTTTTTTTATATTAAAATACTAAATAGATATTAATTCAAATATTTTTTTTTAATAATTTTTATTTTTCTTAATTTTTAGTTTTAATAATTTTAATTTTTATTTATTTAAATTTTAAAACAAAAAATGTTTAAATAAGAAACGCATTTTCTGATAATAAAAAAACGAAATTAATTAAACTTAATTATTATTATAATTAATTAAATAAAAATTAAATTAATTTTTTTATTATATTTTACAATTTTACGAAATTACATTTTTGTTTTTAATTTTCAATTTCTTTTTTATATTATATTATTCAAATTTAATTCCAATATTTCTACACAATTATCTTAATGGTAAATCGCTTTGATTATGCGCATTGTTTCCTTTATATTTGCCCAACAAAAGACTAGAGCATAGTAAATTTGCTCTTGCAATATTATTGCAGTGCTTCAAATTTTAATAATTTGCATTTCATGCAACAACTTTACTCCGAAACGTCTCTAAACCTATTCAAATCCCATATGATTACGCGCGCACCTTGTGGTTTGTGGCAGCAGCCTTCAATGCTCGAGCGCTCGCTCTGCCGCTCCGACTCGCACGCGCTGCTTGTAGTTGTTGGCGCAAACAAGCACATAAATCAATTTATTAATATTCCACACTAATTGCACTATTGCACTTTGGAATAATTTCATTGATCACTCATACGACCTGGCGTACGCTGCGCGCCGACACACTTGTGCAGCAATGCCAAAGCAAGCAGGTAGACAAATGCACGTTTGTGTGTGAGTAATTGCGGCCGGGTGTTTATTATTATTCAATATCTCTTAATGGCAGCTAAGCACAAGTGTATAAATTGAAATTTATGCGAAGGAAGTTGGCTGCAGCCGTGTGGCTGGTTGGCTGTCTGAATGCATGTGTGGCAATGTATGCGCTATTCTTCAATTGGTATATAACTGCTATTCAGGTATTAATACATATGCGCATATTTGTTTGTGCATGTGTGTGCGTACTTGTGCTGTAATGCTGCGCAGCATTGATGAGTGTTTGCTGAGCTGAAGAGCATGCTCAAAGCTTTGTGCGGCCACTAGTGCAAATAATGCCAGGTGCTTTTGTCCTTCATGCATTGCTGATTGAATTTATCAAACTGCAAAGTTGTAAGTACCAAATAGAGTTTCCATAATCAATTGAAAGCGTCTGCATGACTGTCTATTTGAACAAAAGCGCTTGCGAGCGTAAAGCTTTGACTGTATATTTTGCTAATAGAAAGTAGTAATTACGCTTAACATATGAGGATGTAAGCAAAAATTAAGCGCATTGGTAATGGATATTCACAAGAACTCGGCTTTGTGCTAAGTTATTTGCGGCTCCTTCAATATTTCTGTGCAATTAGTAAATTTAGACGAGCCACCGGAATCATACGCATATGCAAATTCTCGCCATTGTGGCTAAACAAACCAGCTTAGCTTACTTTAAATCGCTAAAAAATATTATAAATAGCTTAAAATTGCATAACTGATACCCTCATTTCATGTGCCCTCACACACGCGCACCCACACATACTCCCTAACTATTGATTGTGTGTGGAGGAGGCGGCTGTCAGCAGCTTGAATATCCTTATCAGCCGATTTTAATAACTTAACGGTGCAAGCAAACACAATAGACTCTTTGTTACTGCGCATTTTTTGCCTCAATCTTGTCAACGGAAGCCAAACCACAAAAGCGGCTGTCACGTCCTTGGCGCGCGCTAATTGAGCCTGGCAGCGCGTTGCTCGGCATTCATGTTGCAGCTTTTCTTTCTATCAGCAGATATCCGTTTCCTTGCCAGCACATAAGCGCCGCATGTGTGCGCGTTTCTGCATGTGCTTATTTATTATCTAGCCATCTAATTGTTTGCCATTTTCCTTGTTTTCAGCTGCTTATGTGTATGGGTATGTGTATGCTTGTGGAAGGAGAGAATGTTAATATTTACAGCGTTTCCTTTATTTTTGTCCTCAATACAGCCATCCATATATGGTTATGTATGCGTGCAAGTGTATGTGTGTATGAATGGCATTTGCTGCTTATCGATAATAGCGCATAGCTCTATAACTGTACTGACTGTTAGCACGGATTTTTAACTTTAAGGGTTTCTTCTCATTTTTGCTCACTGCCGCTGCTATTCTGCTGAAGATGTCAATATGAACAGCAATCCCTGGTTAGTCTATTTTTACTTTTGATTGGTTATCGAAATCTGCTTTTTTCGCTGACCCGTAGTCGTTAGAAAATTTTCTTGGGTTTGAAGGGAAAAAATTGATTCTTCACGCATTTTTCTTTCTAGTGGAATTATTTTTAGAGTTGGGCGCCTAATTATTTTATCGGCAGATTAACAATAGAAAAAGACTAAATGCGTTGAAAATAAATTTTTTTCTGATCAAAAATATTTGCGTTGATTTTCCACTAAACCCAGCATCAACTTGTTACAATTCCTTTCAAATCAATTCTCATCTCCTTATCTAATTAGGAAAATAGCCTGTGAAAGAACCGCAAAATTCAAAGTAACTGAAACCCAACACCATCACTTCATCCTCCACATTCAATTGAAAACCATTCACTGCTTGACTTTCAACCAAAAAAACCGCCAATTCAATTGAATTACAATTATGCGATTTCTTATTTGACTTGTTGCCGTGATTTCTTCGCTCTTTGTGCGCTGTTGCGTTCAAAATGGCTTACAAATTTACTTAAAAGCATTTGCTTTGGGTGCGCTGTGTCGCATTTGTTCAGTTCGTAGCGCATTTGTTTCGCTATTTTCGCTAGAAATAATGGAATTCTGCTGAAAAACACACACACACAGTTTGAAAAAGTCGCTTTTAATACCTAGAATACGTGGAATCTGTTGAACTTTGCGCTTTGCTACAGTTGTCGTTTCATTAGAAAATATTTCCGTAATAGAAAAGCTTAGAATCCTCTCCCTTATTGGTTTCTGTAATCCCCTGTTCTCCAGCTATTTCAATATTCAGCGCTTACAAATATTATAATAAGTTTGCTGTTGCATACTTTGGGGCGTTTGCGCACTTTTCTCTTTTTATTGTTCGTTAATACGTTTCTAGAGAAATATATTCTGATTGCTTTAATGACGGAGCGTAGATATCACTTTCCGTTTACTAATTGGTATGCAAAATAGTTAAATCTCAGTGGTGAGGAGGGAGATATTTTCTGCATATAAATTTGTTTCGAATTATTTTATGCATGCAGACTAGCAGAAATTGCAAAAGACGCTACATGTATCGAATATACCTCATTTGATGCTCTAACAAAGCGTGCGCTCCCTTGTTGTTGCTTTGATTTCAAGCTGAATTCCTTAAACATAAAATACAAAAATGTGAATATTAAGAAAAAAAATATGTAAGAATTATTTCACTGCAAATTTTACTACTTCAAAATTTTAAAAAAATTTTCTCTTCTGAACCAAAATAAATTTTTATATAATATATATTTAAAAATTGTTGTGAGGAAATCAATATGAAAGATTTTAAATAATTCTAAAACATTTAAAAACAATTTTAAAAATTTCAAAATTAAAAATAAAATATATTACAATAATTTTAAAAATATTTTTAAAATAGTTTTGTTAATTTAAAAAAAAAAAGTATTTAAAAATTATTTTAAGCATATTTTAAAACTGAAAATATGGAAAAGATTAAAAAAGAAGAATTTTATTTAAACTATAAAAAAAAACGTATTAAAAAAGTAATTTAAAATTAAATAAAATTCAAAGATTTTAGTAAAAAAAAGTATTAAATAATTTTAAACATATTTTAAAAACAAATTTTACGACTAAACACAAGGTTAATTTTACCAGATTAAAAAAAATATTTAGGTTTTTTTTTGTGAGAATTTGGTTATTATAAATATTAAAAAATATATACAAAATATTAAATTTAAAAATAAACAGATTTCTGAGCTTTTGATAAAAAAAAAATATTAAAATGTCGAAATGTCGAACAAATTTATTAATTTATTCATTAAAACATTTTTGTTTCATTTGCATAAACTTCTAAATAAAAAATTATTAAATTTTCCCAGAATTAAAAAAATATTTAGTTAAAAAAATATTTAGTTTAAAAAAAAATTATTTAAAAAAAAAATTATTTAGTTTGTTTTTTTTGAGAATTTGCTTATATAAATATTAAAAACTATATACAAAATATTAATTTAAAAATAAACAGATTTCTGAGCTTTTGTAAAAAAAAAATATTAAAATGTCGAAATGTCCAACGAATTTATAAATTTTATTCATTAAAACATTTTTGTTTAATTTGCATAAACTTCTAAATAAAAAATTATTTACATATTTAAAATAAATTCAAAAAATATTGAAAAATTATACCAGAAATAAAAAAAAAAATTTGCAAGTGTTTTTTCTTGCGAATTTTATTAGAAAATATATGTTAAAAAATTAATTTAAAAATAAATAAAAATTGAGGTTTAGGTGGAAAAAATATTAAAGCGTCTTATTGAGAATTTATTAAAACTGTTCTTTTTTCATAATCTTCTGAGTAAAAAAAAAACTTATAAAATTTTGTTAAAATTAATAAAAATTTAATTATTTTGTTGAGAATTGTTAAATTACCTAATTCAAAAATATTTTTTTTTAAATTAAATTTGTGTAATTTTCTAAATGACAAAAATAATGAATATATTTAAAAAAAATTTTGAAAATAGTTTTATTCCAGTTTGTTGTAATATATTTTAAAATAAAACAAAAAATCAAGTATTTTCTTGAGATTGATAAATTATGAAATAAAAAATAACAATTTTTTGATACTAAATTTGTGTAAGCTGCTAAATGATAAAAATTAATAAATATTAAAAAATTTAAATTTTAATTAAAAAAATATTTTTTTATTTTTTTTTTTTAAATTAAAAAAATATTTTTATGAATTATTACAGAATTTTTTTCAAAATTATTTACAAAAGTTTCATAACTGAAGTGCAATTTCCAACGCTTTCCAAACAATTGACTTATGCTTTGTGTATTAAGTAAATATTCATTATTTTAATGCAAACAAATCGTTTAAAATGTGTTTTTGTATTTTATTAAAAATTTTAATTGTAAATTTTCCGCTGCAATTTTACACATTCTCTAATTTCAAAAATATTCATTTCATCATTTAATTAAATTATGAAATTTTATTAATGCATAAATCGCCAAAGCGTTCAATTAGTTGAAATTTACAAAACCAACAACAACAAGCGCCCAGCAACAACGCAAAACGGCGTGCAATTGAAATATGCGCGGCTATATATTATAGAGTGCGAGTTTTTATGCATGCGTGTGTGTGTGTGCGCGCATTTGCAGATCAAAGTTTAATTAGTGGAGCACGCTTGCGAATGTGTTGCATACTTTCAAGAGCCCAAACACATTGTCAGCTTGTTAAAATGCACTTGTGTCTGCGCTCAAAGCCAATAGCAGTGCTATTTTTAGTGCACACAAATAACGGTCAATTAGTTTTTGTGGCATACTTGTGTGTGTATTTGTTTGGCAATAGTTGTGAAATATTTATTTTTTCCTTCAAAATATTTTGTTTATTGAAATAAAAAGCAAATGCTAGTACAAAATTCTGTGCGAAATTAAAACGTAGTTAGTTTAATAGCAATTTTCTTCACATTTTTTGGTATGCTTTCAGTTTTTGGTATTCCTTTAATGTTTTGCTATTTTCACATTTTTTATTATTTTCACATTTTTCATAATTTTTATAATTTTGTTTGTCATATTTCAATAACAAAAATATTTGTCGAATTCCTGCTTGTCCGGCTGTAGGCGTACACGATTTCGCCGTAATTGAAAAATGTTTATTTTTTGAGGTCTGTTTGTCTTTTAGGCGACCTCTGCTGCGGATGTCGATGAGATTTTCTAATATTCGATAATTTTTTACGCTTTATATTAGAAATATTAAATTAAAATATTTGAGTTTTTTTCGAAAATTCTTTGTGTCTCCCATTTATTGGGCATTTTAGGCAGCTCTGCGCTTTGGTTATTAATTTCGTTTTATTTCTTTGCTTGCCGCTCTTTGTGTCGCCTTGTTTATTTGTGTTCGTGTATATTTGTTGTTTGTGCGCATAGTTAGTTTGTGTTTGTGTAACTGTGTGCTGTATTGTAAATTAATTGAATTGATATGTTTTTGTAATCAGTTTTTGTTTACTAATTTTTCATATGAAAACTAAATTTATATTTTTGTGTTTCTCTATCTTCTCGTTGCAGGTAAGACTCGATGAACAGCTTTTATGTAAATTATATAATTTGGTAAGCGAATTTATTTGACAATGGAAATTTTTTATTATTATATGCAGTAAGTTATTATACTAAGTGGAAAAAAATAATACAAAAAAAAATTGATAAAAATTTAATGAAAATTCAATAATGATTCTTCTCACGATCAAAAAACTTTTTAAGAAAAAAATTTTCTCTCAATGATCCATACTTCTTTTAGGGGGATATGGCAACTATTTAATATTTCTATTTTTATGATCACTCACATTGATTTGCAAAGCAGGAGAAAAGCCCTACAAAATTTACACGCTCACTTGCTCATCACAAAAAAAGCTCAACTGTACTATATACATACATGTGTGTATATATGTGAGCGTGTGTGCGACAAATTGTCTTATTAACCTCCTACTTGCCCTGCTGACCGGCATATCCACAAAGTAGTTGCCTCAGCTATTCCGTCGCTACCCATACACACACACACACACTCATATACATACACTGACACACATTGCTGCGCCTCGGTATTTTACTTTTCTTGTTGCAAGCAGCACAACGCCGTAATTGAATTTTAAATAAACCCATCCAATTGCCGCTTTTATTCGCCCATATACCGACCGCCTGCCACCAGCTTCTTGTCCGCACTTTAACTGTAAATAATTTTCGTAGATTTTTTTTTTTTTTTGCATCTTCGTTCTTCGTCATCAACTTAACAACAAGCGAGTGCTGTTCGGCACTTAAACTACCGCATTTTATGTGGCACTGTGCGTGCTGCTCCCAAAAGTATGCTGTGCCAGCTCTTGCAGTCATTTTCTTATGACTACTTGGGCACTTGATATACTCACTGCCAGTGCGCATAGCTCATACTAGCGCTAGTTGCAAGTAGTGTGCCTCCAAGTCTTCAAAGCACACACATATATACATATGTATAAGCCGTTGATGCCAGCAGTTAGCGCATGAGCCAACGTGCCGTATACGTAACGTAATCTCATTGGTGCCGGCGTTCACTGCTTATATTCGTACGTTCGTTGGCTGCATTTCGTGTGCTTCTTGCGACTTGTTGTTGCGCGCTGCTGTGGCATTTGCAGCATCTACCTGCACTTCATTTTTGCGTGATTCACTTATGTGAAGATCTCACTCATATGTATGTGTATACCACCTTCGATTTTGTTGCCGCATTGGCATTTCTTTTGCTCGCCGATAGTGTTGGTTGCTTAAATTGACAGTTAAGCGTATATTTGCTGCAGCTTTCTATTTTTTACGGTTCAATAACAGGATTTGCACTCCAGCTTATGTGCGATTTTCCTGTGTAAATGCACTGAAATTTCATTTTTCTGCATTTCCCCTCTTTTATTTCGCTTTTCCACTGTGGCATCATGTGCTCAAATTTGGTCTATGAAAAGGTTTTCATTACTACATCATATTATGGGTAATGAAATGCAGCTGGATTAAAGAAAATGTGCTCGCCACTGTGTGTGTGTGTGGCTGTGTGAGTTTAAAAAAGGATAACGGCGGTGCTAAAAATTCGATGAGAATTTGATGTGCGAAATGTGACTTCATAACGGTAACTTTGTGTTTGCAATTGAACGATTTTATAGTTTTTCGAAATGTGAGGAGTTTTCCAGTTGAAACGTGTTGGATGAAAACTAGAGAATTTTGGTCATTTTGCTTTGCTTATAAAAAAAAGAGGTCGCTCAATATTGATGCGAGACATTCATGTGGCTTCTCAAAGGAAGTGCATGTCTTAAATTTTGAAAAATTACAATAAAATAGCAATGCTTCTATGTATATAATGAAAAATATGGTAATGATGTATATTACTTTTAAATTATATTTTTTTAACAGGTGGCAACACTAGACTTACGTTAATTGCTACTGTAGTAATCCTTCTGAGTTATTATACGTGACTAATTTGTTCGGTAATTTTTTATTAAAACAAAAATTAGAAGAAACGTGGCAACCCTATTTAAGTCATCATTAAAACTAATGATTTTCTAAAAATTAAATTTGATGCTCGTATTGTTTAGTTAACAACTGAAATGAGAAGCAGTCGTTTAGTGTGTTTTGTACCTCTAAATAATTTTAACTGAAAGCCTAGTGGCAACGCTATTATTTAATATTTCAAAAATATAGCTTCGTTATTTAAATATACCTAAACACATGTACCCAAAATAATATTTTGAACAATTTTCCACTGTCTTATTTGTTTTTTCATACCAAACATGTGGCAACCTTTTATAAAATGCTTTATTGCATTTCCTAATTTTTGTTTATAATTTCAATTTCAACATTTACTACATTGCCTAACGTCTCGTAGTAAATTTTTTACTTTCTTCCAAATTTCATTTCAAGCATAGTGGCAACGCTTTTACTTAATATTTTGTTAACAAAGCTGCGTTACTACCTCGCGTTTTACCCAAAATGTAAGTTTTAAGTATTATTTTCCGTTTTTTAGTTTTTTTTTATATCAAACATGTGGCAACCTTGTTTTTTAATTTTTGTGACGACTTATTCCTTGCGATTTTTTTATTATAATGTACCCAAAATGTAAGTTTTAAGTATTGTTTTCCATTTCAATAATTTTTTTATATCAAACATGTGGCAACCTTGTTTTTTAATTTTTATGACAACTTTATTCCTTGCGTTTTTTTATAATTAAGTACCCAAAATGTAAGTTTTATGTCTTGCTTACCGTTTTTCTTATTTTTTTTTATTTCAAACATGTGGCAACCTTTTTTTTTAATTTTTCCGATGTTTCATTCATGCGATTTTTTTATTATTGTGCACCCAAAATGTAGGGTTTTTATTATTTTTTCCGTTTTCTTAATTTTTTGTATTGTATCAAACATGTGGCAACCCTTTTTTAATTTTATGACGACTTCATGCCCTTGCAATTTTTTAAAATTGCAAAATTTCCATTGAATAGCTTTCCATGGCTTCCGCCTGATTTCCGCTTTACTTGCCGTTTGTCGCGCGTATCTTGCGTGGCACGGGCTTCAACGGCAATATCACTTTGTGCGTGTAATTTTCTGTTCGTTACCTTTCAATTACATTTGCGCACTTTGCCATTAAAATTAATCCTCTTTTTTTTCAATTTCCAACAATTCACGCGCCACACAGTTCAATCAACATTTACGTTGCCTTACAGCTGTGGCAGTGCCTTAACGACGGTGTGTCTGCAGTTGCATTTGTCATGAGCGACGACGACTTAACAGCGCTTGGACCACCGACACCATTACTGCCGCAATAATAACCAATTTACTAATTAACTTATCATTCATGTCTTACAAGTGGACTTACACCTGGCGGCGGACAAGTTTTCCCACACATATAAATAAAGTGCCGTTAGTTGGCGATAAGCAGTGAAAAATAGCCCAGCTATTACACCAGGTAATGTGTGAAGGTGTGTAACGCTTGGACAGCCAGAAGGAAGCGCTGACTTGGGTCGCACTCTCGGCTGTCTTTTTTTTATATTTTTCTGCCTTTTTTCTGGTCCCTTCTACATTACTAAGTAATTTGTCATTTAACCTTAATTTCAAGTTTTTTTTTCTTACCTTTGGGTGCTGGCATACGTCTTCAGAATTGCGCGTGTGGCAAGTGCAAAAAGGTTCATAAATATTTAGTTAGTTATTTGGAAGTAAACGGTACTCACATTTGTTGCGCAACACTTTGCGAAAGACGCACACACATAAATAAAGTGTGGCTGCCTCAATGTGTGTGGTGTGAGGGTCGAAGTGGCACAAAACGCTGCTGAGCATGACAAAGGTTCAAAGCACATATGTATGTACTTTTTGTTGTTGTTGCCTATTTTGTTTAAGTAATAGCTTTTGCCCAAATGAAAACTGTAAACGGATGCCACGAGCCTTTTTGTTGGAAAAAAAGTACAACAAAAACACTTGACGTAGGTGTGGAGGTGTTGTAGGCGCTTTGTTGCAGCAACCGCCGAATGTTTTCTTTAAAATAAGACATTAACTTTGTAGATTTAGGTGTGTTTGTGCCACAAAAGGATGTCTTTCGTGCAGTGAAGGCAAAAGTGTGCGCCGTCAAACAGTCAAAAACGCCAAAAAAGCTAGAAAAGGTTGAAAATGTTGGAAAGGTGTACTTAGCTTACCCTGTTTTGACCGCCTGCCTTTCTCTTTATTACTTTAACCCGGACCCAACTCCAGCCTGATTACCTCACCTGCCGGCCGTTTGCGCAGTCAATCATCACACTATTTCACTTACTTTTATGCGTTGTTTTCCTTTTATTGCCTTTTTAATGCAAAGCAATGGTTGCCTGAGTGAGAGCAGCCCCCCAACTACTTGAGGAATTTTAGAAAACTTTGCGCCTTCTTACGGCGCTTTTGTTTAGACAACTTTGGAGTACGCCACTTGTTGCTGCCAGTTACGAGATTGTCTAGTTGCTTTGCTTGCGTCCCTTTCGATTTTTTCTGCTATTCTATTTTTGTTCTATTAGCTTTTCGGGTAAAGAAGTTGCTCTGTTGGAGAGCAACAAGCGTGTAAAAATTAATGAAATAAATTGAATTAATGCCATTTGTGTGGCAGGGCGTGTGGTGTGTGGCAAGGCGGCGTTACAAAGAGCTAGCAAAAAAGTCTATAAAAAGCACACAACAGAGTCAGTGTCAAAAAGGGAGTAAATAAACGCTGGAAATCCTTTGTAGCCGCAGGCAGGTTGAAAGACCGCAGAAAACCATACACACACGCACACACACAGGAGGTGCAAATAGGTGTGTTTTTGTTGGTGTTTTTTCTGCTTTTTTTCAATGCTTTCTTCTTTTTTTTGTTTTTGGGTTTTCTCTTTCTTTTTTTTCTTGCCTTTCACTGTTTGCGAAAATTCATTAACTGTAATTGCAGCCTTTGATTATCTCTCCATTTTGTCACTTGACGCCGCCGCCGACAAACTTCGGCCGTACGACAGCGCGCAGCGTTTTTTAAACGCAATTTTGTTAATTAATTTTTCCATTAGCGCCGTTAGTGCCGTAAACGCCCAGCAGCAACTGTTTAGTACGCGGCGCCCCAACTTTTCACACTCGTCCGGAGTAGTGCTGAAAAATGCAGAGAAATATTTTATGTTTTGACACTAAAGAGAGACATGAATATTTGCAATTTTTTTTTGTTTTTTTTTTATTTTCTTTTTATTTTTATATTTTTTTTTGTTTTTTATTTTCTTTTTTTTTTTTTGATTTTTTTTTTTTTATTTTTATTTTTTATTTTTTGTTTTGTAATATGTGTTTGTACATCCTGTCAATCTCCTTGTAACTTCCTTTATGCGTTGCTCTGACATGCGTAAGGTCTAATTATGCAGCTCGCATCAGCTAAACTGTTTGTTGTTGTATTTTTATTTTTTTTTTGTTTTTTTTTTTTCCCTTACTCATTCTTCGCTCGCATATCCTTCACATATCCTGGCGTCTATTATGCGAGATCTTGCTCTGAAAGCACGCATTCATCTTCGGCGCGATTTGCGCTGTCGCTATGTGCTGTTGTTGTTACTATGTTATTTTTTTTTGTTCTCCCAAAGCCCGCCATGCGCTACATGCTGTCTAAATATCCTGTCAATCACGTGTTGCGCTAAGATGATTTAGCTGAGCTGAGCGCACACTTTTCTTTGCCGCATTTCTTTCTTGCTCGACTTACCTACACACACACACGCACATTGTAACAGTACGCATGTATATATGTGTTTGTGTGCGCCCTCTTTAAGCGCTTAACGCTCCTTGCCATCTCTGTCATTCAATTAAATTTACAATTTCTATGCAACAGCCAGCCACCGACACACACACACACTCACACAGGTGCTCTCGACGTATTCATTACACTGTTAGGCTCAACAGGCGTAGCTGCGTGTGTGCCTAAATGAAAATGACAATAAATAACAAAAAAGTCCTTCAGCTAACAAGACAATGGAGTGCTCTGTCAGCTAGACAGTTTATGCGTTTGGGGGAAAAAGAAATGGGAAAGCATGAAAAATACGCAATTTGTCTTCAGGGTGAATTTTCTATTTCAATTTGCCATGCCATTCGAACAGCACCACGCACTGCCCCACCTCCACTCTACTGCCTGCCTGTTGCTTGCCACTCGAACTGTGTGTCATTTCGCCTCGCTGGCTGACTCGCTTTGCCTTGTGTCTTTGTGGCGCTCAC
>CM050323.1:108588086-108610620 GCA_027475135.1 Bactrocera correcta
AATTCGAAAATAACTAAGGTTCGAAAGCTTATTGAAATTACCTCGTATTTGTACGTATAAACATCTCTCAGCAATGTGATTACTCAGGGATATTATGATAAGCTCAAATTTGTATACAAGTCAACCGGCAAACATAACTCATAATTTTATTCATAAAGAGTAGCCGATTTGAGCTAATGATTTAGTTAGCAAAATGTATCGGAAATTAATTTATGTCAGTAGAAATATGTTTTATATTATTATTATATTACAAAAACAAATACACTTACTTGCTGCTAAAATTAATTCCCGCATTTTATGGAAAGCACATTTTCCAACATTTATCCGCGCAATAGTTAAATAAAACATATTCAGCCATAACAGTGATTTAGTTTGCCGTGAGAATACCGGCGCATTTTTTGTAAGATAAATAAGTAAAAATCGAATACATATTAAATTATTCTAGAGAACTGCAGCCAAAGTAACAATAGCATAATTGAAATTATACTAAAACTAGTAAGAAAAGGATAAGTTCGGGTACAACCAAACACTTTATATTCTTGCAACTTGCAAGAATCACAGCCCATGGACACCTTAAGATAAAGAACGTGACACCATATTTAAATTATGGAGGGAACAGTTCTCCAGCCCGCTGAATGAATGTGAAAGCGTAACACCAGGAGATAGTGAACCCGATTCCCTAATCGATGATGATGGAAATTCAACAGCTGATCAGATATTCACTATGCACAAATCTTGGAAAAGACCAGTGAAAAGAGGATCGACACTCACCATCTCTTCGTCGATTTTACAACCGCCTTCGACAGCGCGAAAAGAAACTGCCTCTATGCCGCTATGTCTGAACTTGGCAACCCCGCAAAACTAATACGGCTGCGTAAGCTGCCCCTGAGCGACTCCAAATAACCGTCAAGATTGGAAAGGACCTCTCCCAGCCGTTCGATACCAAGCGAAGATTTAAACAAGGAGACTCCTTTCTTATAACTTTTCCAATCTATTGCTGGAGAAAATAATACGAGCTATACGACCTTGATATCATTTGCCTCAACCACCGCGCCGTTAGCTCTTCTTTCTCCAGACTACATAAAGAAGCAAAGCAAATGAGTTTAGTAACGACTCTATATCACTGTTGACGATTATAACTTCGAAGTCGTAGACAATTTCGCATTGCTTGCAACTTACAGCTCCTCTTCTTTAATACCCCCTTAAGTCTACTCTAGAAATTAAAAAAAAATGAATTTTTTTTTCTATTTTTATACTAGCTATTCAAGAATATGTGTACAAGAGGATTTTTCAAAATTCAAATTGTTTTCGGAGATATAGGAATTTTGCTGACCCGACATCCAAACTGGTTCGTCCGGAACGCGAAACTTTAAACGCGTTTTTCTCAAAACTAACTTTTTCGGAACGATACCCATGATTTCTCAGGTTCTACTAGACCGATTTACTTGAAACTTTTATAAAGTCTTCTTGGTGTATGGTTGGAACTAGTCCCATTCCCAAATTTTTATTTTTATTATTTTCAAAAAATTCGAAATAGTCAGAAAAAGTGATCCAAAAAAATTTTTTTTTAGGCAGTCGCCATTTTGTGAAAAATTTTTTTCCCACTTTTCCGTAGTTCCGGCCATTGCGACATTATTCTAGATTAATAATTTTTTTTTTTATTTTTTGGTTTCAGATAACTAGGAGGGTTGAAATCATGGATATGGTCACGTGGAAATTTTTAGAGACCCCCCACTTCGTTAGCTCATAATTTTTGAAATTTTTTACTGGTTTTAGTTTTTAATTTTTTTCTCTACTTTTATAAAATTAACAAATAACTAATAAAGAAATGGATAGTAAAAATATTAATTGCCTTTTTTTCGACACTACCTGAAATTCATGCTTCTAGACTAGAATACCCCCTCAATACTTTCGGTTATCAAAGTCAAAATAATCCTTACAGCGGCAATAAAAATAATTTTATTTATCTTAATAAATTATTTCTGAATAGGATTTCCTAAACTGTCAAACCTGCTGTGAAAGTAAATACAAGTGTTGTTTACATACATAGTTAGTTTAGTTTTAGACAAAGACACCGAAAAAACTTCTAAAGCTAGTGGAAAGTTGATTCGATAGTGGCTAATTACTACTGGCTTAACCAAGCGAAAATGCTTCCAAAGATGGTCAATGCACTGAAATTATATGTTTTTTTTTAGTTATCCATAAAGAGTCAAAATTTGCAATTACCATAGCTGAACATGAAATTTATACCCTGTGCAACATGTTCTGCTCCTCTATATGCAAAAAAAAAAAAACGAGCAGAAAACCTATGGTGTGGATAATCATGATAATCATGAGTCATGCAACGTCTGCTGAAATGTTGCATATGCTTAGCGTGCGTGTTTTTGCGTTAATTAATATCAGTTTTTTATAGAAAGGCATGATTTTAATTAGAATTGCATTAGTTTCACAAAAAGGTAACGAGCCGAAGTGAAATTAGATGACGCTAGGCGCCGGTTTTCAACATTGCCTCAATGCCCTCGAATTCTGATGTTTACGCATACTTTTTCACTCTCATCAGTATCGTACTATGTAGGATGTACAATTATGTGTCATGTAAATGAAATTCCATTTCATGTCAAATGAAGTCGAATTATTATCTAGTGCGGGAATACAGCGATAGCCAAAAGCTTCATATCAACTGGCCACTTTTTCGGTGAATTTTTTAATGACACTCAGTCAGCTTTTCGCAGTTGAAAGGAAGTTTTGCAAAATTAGATTGTTGCTCGCTTATTAGAGAAAGGGAAAGAGTCAAAAGGAATCACAAAAGTTATTATTTCATGCTGAATACCCGCCATGCGCCGACCCGTCCATAAAGAAACTTCCACAATGCTGAACAAACAAGTGAGGCCGTCTGGATACTACTTCGAAACAACACCCATGGACTTGTTTATAACGTAGAAGAAGGTGAAGTGTGAATCTATAGGAATGTTTCAACCAAGTAACTATCATAAAAGGATCATGGTGAAACCGTCTGCAATCGGTGGATACAGTAAAATATCTAGCGCTCATCCTGGATAAGAAGCTTTCAAAGAAAGTGCAAAAACGGCATTGATTACCTTGTACTGCTATAGAAGAGACATTGGCAAAAGGAGGGGTCTCTCACCGAAAGGGTGCTAAGGCTCTACGACACCTTAGTTATGTCCTAAGGAGTCTTTGTGTGGTGGAGGGCCTTAGAAAAGACTACACTTGCAAAGGATCGAGATTGTTCAACAAGCGACAATCACCATCATGTACTAAAGTCCACTCCAATCATGGCACTTAACGCCTACTTTCACATATTGCCCGCAGATATGGTCGGCAGGTGTATAGCTGCGAAAGTTGCTACCGGATTCTGGGTTCCTCAAAGAACTAGGAAATCCTCACTAATTTTGAATTCATACCGGTTCACTTGGGTCATGGAGTCGCCAAATCGAACTCTAGGGACTCTTTTTTTGCCCATTTAGCGCCGAGCTCTCTACCAACTTCAGCTTCAGACTACCTGATTATTGCAATATTTACTAGATCGAGGTTGCCGAGGTTGAGGTCAGTAGATTTACTGCTTTGGAGTGAAGCCTCCTTCAGAGAAGTGCCCATCCACTCAGATGGCAGAGCGCTGATACCTACATTGAACTTATTAACTGTACGATCAAGGCTGGTCAAGGAGTGCCTAACCTCGCTATCAATAGCGTCGAGTGTCTTTGCGATAAGACTAATATAGGTACCAGGCCACAGCGGAGTCGCAGGTAACTGTAAAGCTGATGAGTTAGTAAGAAAAGGCGCCTTAGAATCACTGATGAACCAGACATCTGAGCCTCTTTCGGTTTCGTAGAATTTATTTTCGTGGAAGGCAATATTTTTTTGTCTCATATATCCATGTGCCTTTCTAATGGAGGCGTTGAAATGCAATTTAATTGGAGATTTATTTCTGCTTCTGAAAATTGTATTTAATATTCACAAGCTAACATTTTACTACTATTTGTTTATGTAACAAAATAATTTCGAAACTGCGAGATTTTTAAAAGTAAAATATTTCGCCAAAATTTGCAGCGGCAGGCAAAAACAAAGGAAAATGCTCATTTGAACGCATGTGTTAGATAAAAAAAGTGTTTTCTATGAACATGCAGCAATTAACTGAGAATATTTAGTGATGCTATCAATTTCACACAATTAACTACCAAAAATGCTCGAATAACTTCGACTTGTGCAACTATTAATTCACGCAAAGCGATTCAGCAAATTTTACCCGTGACCACATTTTATTGCGCTAAACAACAGCTACACACTAACATGTCACACACACATATATATAAATGTGCACATGTGTGCGTGCGGTTGTATAATTGCCGGCGCGTGTGTGAAATGCTATATCAATTAAAATGAAATCAAATGAAATTAATCTTAAACAATATTTTTCAACCGAAAATTAACTAAACTGCCAGCGCCAGACCACAAAATAGCAGCTCATAACGGTTAGTGTCGCTATTAACTGCCATTACAATCGCAGGCAGCTAAAACATTAGTAGTGGATGCCCGTACATTAAGCCGCGACGCCTAAAACCATGCACGGACACACACACACACACGTATATGCATGCGCTCGTGTATCTCACCGCGACTTCATTTGCAGCGGCGAATTTCCGAAAATGGCCTACAATTAAGCCGTCATTGTGGTCGGCAATGGATCGAAAGTATCGCCACGTATGGGAATGTAAATATTTGTTCCTTTTTCTGTCGCTTGTATCCGTTAGTTTTTACTGCTGCATGACCGCCTGTTGCATACCATTCGGCATTTGTTGCATATCCCCAGGCGCACTCCATTCTACGCCTAGCAAAACCAACAATAGCGCTCATTTGCCCTCATGCAGTCGCTGCCTCGAACAATTTAGGCTCCACTCAACTTCTCTAGCCGCGTTTTTGCCTCCAGCTGCAGTCGGGAGTTTGCCATTACGCCTACAGCTGTGCTTTTATTTTATGCGCTGCTGCTTACTAGTCCTTCTAACGACTTTCAACTGTTGCTTGTGTGCATGTGTGTGTGTGTGGGCGGTTAGATTTGCTAGTGTTCAGTTGTTATTGTTATGGCAGAAAACCGTTACATTTGTACATTCGCAACATTTCATTTGTGCAACAAGCAGATCCAATGAATACGGTTGCAGGTTGTGCAACATCACTGCGCAATTAGCACACATTCGCGCTGCTTGCTAATTGCACACCTTTCTAACAGCGCTCCACCTCCAGCCCCACTACCATAACTGACCTTCCGCTCTGCATTTTTGTCTCTCTGCTTTTTTGTTGAGAATTTTCTAAATTTTAATGCTGGTCATTTAATATGCTGTAAGCCAAAGCCAACAACTGAAACCACACGAGCAAAGGTTATAAGTGACGTCGCCACCACAATCTACGCACACCATTACACAGGCATAATCGCAGCTTATGTAGTGGAAATGTGAAGCTGTAAAAAGTCAGGGAGCTTTTACTGCGTTACCTGAATAAATGAAACCAACTTTACTATTGGTTAAATAACGGGTTCTTCTCAACTGTAAAGATCTTTATTAAAGTAGAGAAAGAGAAATGGAGAGGCTATATTTACATATGTAAACCATATATCGTCACCTAAAATGCAAAACAACCTGTCATCAAAAGAATCGAAGTTAAGTTTTTTATTGCTTACGATTCAGTAAAGCATATAACATACATGTAGCATAACATTTTTAGCTTCCGCTCTAGCATATAACCAATATATAACCAATGTATGCAATGTATAACCATTTTATAACCAAAACTCAAATTTTGTTGTGATTTCTATCATATCATTTTTCTTAAGCTCAGGATATAACCAATATATAACCATTTATATAACCAATACATAACCAATATATAACCAAAAGTCAAATTCGGTTGAGGTTTCTATTATATCATTTTTTCTTCGCCTGTAAAGTTATGAAAAGTGATGTAACGTTATTCTGCGTTTTAGGTGTCGATGTATAGAGAGAGTGAAATCCAGACTTCGATGTCAATATGCCTTAGCTGGCAGTTTTCAACTGTCCGACGTTCTCAGGAAAGACCGAGCCCCATCAAGAAAGCAGAGCTTAGCAATGAACTTAAATGACTGTAGAAGAGTTACTACAATTATTTATATATGATGACCAGTTCCCCCTTAGTTGTTCTAATTGTAGTAATTTCGTTTACCATGGTGGCAGTGAAAACTATTTGGAAACTCTGTTACCTTCCAGCATCTCAACATTTCTGGAAGTTTAAGCCTCTACAACAGTGCCATAACGAATTATTTGAAATTAAGTATTTCGTCTTCAATATAAAGGAAACCTAAAATGTGTTGTTGGTTGAAACAAGAGATCGCGGCAGTTCCAACAATGGTTTTGCTTGTTGAAAGTCGAAAAACCCGATATCTCATCTGATCCCTGATTACTACATTTGAACTACGCGGTAAGTGAACTGAGAAAAAAAGATTTTTTCTTAAATTGTTACAACGTTTTTTCAATATAAAGATTTGTTTAAAAATGCGCGAAAATATAATTGTTTTTTGGGCAGTCGGCATGAAATTTGATCAGACAATAGCCAATACTTTGGGGGACTTACATGAAACTTTAAGTTTTTGGATTGATTAAACGAGGTTATCAAGGTTAGATTTGGACCAAAGGCTTTCATTCCATTTTTTAACATAATAGAAAATAACTATATGGCCAAAAAAAATAGGGTGATTGTGGATATACGTGGGCTGCTATATAGATTTCTGGCCTAGACAACAACTAAGTGTTTCCAGGTGCAATCTGACATTTCCATTGGAAAGTTTGACATTCTCCAGTATATCATCACACAGAACGTTTTGTCATTTAATCGTGAATTGTTTTATTTACAGGGAATTAAAAAATTCATCTCGGCCAAAAAATGGAATTAACTCCTGAACATTTTCGAGCGATCATTTTTCACAACTTTCGACGTGGATTATCACGACAAGAGTGCATCGATGAACAAAAAATCTTTGTATGGCTATGAAGCACCATTCTATAGCACTGTGAAAAACTGGTACAATGAATTCAATCGTGGCCGACGCTCGCTCAAAGACGAATTCCGTGAAGGTCGTCCAAAAATAGCCGTTGTGCCAGAAACATCGATGCCGTACGTGAACTGATAATGCAAGACCGTCATGTAACATAACTTCAGATATAGGCATGCCTATGCATTTCTTCCACCAGCATACATTCGATATTGCATGAACACCTGGCCTAAAAAAGGTTTGTTCTTGTTGGATCCCGCAAAATTTTCCGCTCAAAAAAAGGCTCGTGTGGATTGGTGTAAAGAAATGCTGAAAAAATACGATCGCGGTGCTTCCAAAGACGTTTTTTAAGATCGTCACAGGTGACAAATCATGGATCTATCGTATGAGCCCGAAACAAAACAGCAATCGACCGTGTGGGTTTTTCCAAGACGAGCCATATCCATCGAAAGTTGTTCGTGGAAGAAGCACTTCGAAGCAAATGGTCGCCTGTTTCTTCGGCAAAACTGGTCATGTGGCGACTGTTCCGCTTGAGCAACTAAGACGGTCAATTATGAGTGGAACACCACCATTTGTTTGCCTGAAGTCTTGGGAAAAATTTTGAAAAACGAACAAGAGAAGACGAATCATTGTGCACCATGAAAATGCGAGCTCTCACACATCGGCTCAAACCAGGCCTTTTTGACCGGCCAAAACTTCAATTGATGGGTCATCCGCCGTACAGCCCTGACTTGACACCCAATGACTTCTTTTTATTCCCACACATCAAGAAAATAATGCGTGGTCAACGATTTTCTCGCCAGAAGATGCTGTTGAAGCAATCAAAAACGATGTTTTTGGAGGTTTCTCAATCGGAGTGGAAAAAGAGCTTCGAAAATTGGTTTGAGCGCATGCAAAAGTGTATAAATCTTGATGGAGAATATTTTGAAAAACAATAAAACGATTTTCGTTGATAAATTTTCCCTTATTTTCATATTTCGTATTTTAAAAGCAGCCCTCGTATATTTTTTTCCCAGATTAATGCCAACTAGTCAAAGTTCCTTTTTCCATTAAAAGATCACCCTTCGAAGCCGAACTGTTACAAAACCGTCCCTATTGTAACCTTTTGATAAAAGCACATGGTCCACATCTCCTCCGCTGTTGACGTTTGATTGCGTCGCTCAATTTTTCAGTTGCCTTATTTTAATTACACCAATTTTTTATTTCATTTCATTTTATGCTTCATTTTAATCAAGTCCACCAGCTCCTCCCACATCCTCCTCGTATCGTCACTAGTCCTTCGTGCTTTGCCGGCACATTGTCCATTTAAAAAGGATTTTAATTACGGCATTTATGTAATTTGTCGAATCATTATAATTTGCCGGGTAACTACATGTGTAGGTTGGAATATTAGATGTGCGGTAACTGGAAGGTAAAGCCACATTAATATTCTAACTGTGTTTAAATGGATTTTGAGAAGTTTTTGATATAGTTTTTATGTTGTTATTTTGCACAGACGAGAGGTTTATAAATGGATAATGGCCAAAGTTTAAACCATTTTAGCTATTTTAGTGTTATTTAGTTCGTTTATTTAGTTGTGCGCAAAAATTTATTAAAATTTTGCTCGGGATTAAATATTTTTATTACAAGGCGCAGTTGATGCTAAGGGCTACAAGCTCTTTTTAATTTATTAATGTGCCGAATTCATTATTCAAGAAACCAGTAATTTTGGAATTCAAAGATTAAGAGTACCAAAACTCATTACCTCTGGCTAACCTCTCTAATATAAAGTTTTCAGAGAAAGAGAGAGAAAGAGAATATATTTTCCGTTATATGAATGCTGGATATAGTTTTATGTGATTTCTTCATTCCTTAATGTTAATCCCCAACCAATTTTTTAATCCAGTTTGCGAGATAAATCATGTAATGTGTAAGATCAATTCACCAGTGCTCTCGGAAAGAACTAACCAACCACAAACATACTTATTAACGCCAAAAATTTTCGGGAATTACCGAAAAAGTCTCAAAGGGTTCGTAAAAGAGACGCAAGAGTTCGTAAGAGAAAATTAAAATATATAAAAACTCAAATTTTGTACCCAAAAGGAATTGCTGAAGCTTCAAAAGCCAGTAAGCTCGCTAGAGACCTCACCTCTACCGCCATTTTATCAGCTTGGAACAAGTCGGCACTTGTTGCCCCCTCATGCTGTTGCATTGGATCTATGGACATCCCCTGAGCTTCGAAAGTGTTGGTCAACAAGTAGAATTTGTGCGAGGGTTTTTTTCTGGTCTACATTGGAAAGGAAGGGGTTTCCACTGAATTACATATTTTCTTTTAAAAGGGGTTTCCATTTTACCACAATATTAACAGTTTGGGGAACACTATGCAAAAAGGCTTACCTGCGGTAAACACCCCGTATCTTAAAGGATGGGCTTTCCTAAATTTTATAGAAAGTCTAAGGGGAAAAAATTTTTAAACACTTTCTTCTCAACTACCCCGTTTTTGGCAGATTGAGGTTGGAATATCTCGGTACAAACACCTTCAGTGAACTTTATTTGTGGTAAATTTGAAACGTTTTCCCCCATCTATAAGTCCCTTAATGATCCATGTCTAGTAGTTTTGGGAACACAAAGAAGCAATGAAAACGTTCACAGCTCTGCAAATGGAATTTTTGGGGTTATCTTTGTATCAAGGATCAACCTATGACTTAACCTAACTTAATCAGATCTTTACAATTCCCGGACTAAAACAGGATTTGGGTTAAGGTTAAAAGGAGTCTTCACTAACAATCCAACACGTCCAAATTGAAACAAAACTTTTTGGAAAGTTTTTTAAAAAATTTTCCTATAAAAAACAACAGAAAACACCACAAAAAGCAACTAATTTTTTTAATTAAATTTAATAATCCAGGTTAATAAATTTCCCGGTTATTAGCTACTTTTACTAACTTTAAACTTATATAAACATATGAAACCGGCACAAAAAATCTGTAAATTCACTGACTTTCAGATTATTTATGAGATTACCTAAAAAAAAATTTAAACCAAATAGTCACAACTGTTGAACGTATGCCTCTGGCAATTTTAAAAATGTTGCAACAGTTACTGCACCTGCTACATTTGCAACTTTTGCCGCAGCATAACAGCCGGAAGTGAAAAGAAATGCGAGCAGAAATACGAAGTTTTAAACCCAGGCGAGTGCAACTGTTGTTGCTCTATTTACTATTTACTGTTTGCTTAGTTGCTATTTGCTTGATTTTTCACCCAAAGGAACTTCTTCACTTTATTTACCGTTAAGCTAAATATTGGTCACAGCAGAAAGCAACACAAGAAAGTGCATGAAAACAGTACAAACAAAGGGACTTGGGCCAAGCACAGAGTTGACCGTGTCAACAAGAAAATTCCTTCACTCCTTCTTTTGTGCTTCTTTGGCTTGGATAAGCGATTTATTTGGTATTATTACAGTTATTGTTTGTAAGTTTTCACCACAATGATCATTTATGACTGCAGTTAATATACTCTCTGGCCAGAGAAGTACTTATTTTATTTTTTTTCGAAAGGAGAAACTAAATAATTTATAGTTTTAGAATTATTATTTCTTTTTTATAATATTTCTTAAATTTCATATGATATAAATAACCCCCCTCTTAAATATTTACCTCAAACACCTTTTTGTGCTGCATTTTCTCCGTAATATTTTGTATTAAAATGCATATGTATGCGTTAGTATTCGTGAACATATGTTCGTGGGATATCCACAAATCTGTGCTGACATTAATTCCGCTAAACTTTCATTAAACTTTACATTTAATCAATAATAACATAAATTGTACTGAAACTTTTGAACAAAGAAAATTCAACGTTCCGTAACGTTAACGTCTTACAACGGTAATTATACGCCAAAAAGGATATCAGCCAGCAACTGACGTAACCACACAAAAGGCTTCAGCTAAAGCCCTCATGTTTTCATCAAGTGTAGACAACTTGCATGTATGTCCTTTTGTGGCCAAAAACATTTACATTTGTATGAAGAAGCCATTTAGAGCTTAAGTTTCTTTCAACGTCCCTTTATTCAACACAACGCGACTTTGTTACGTTAAGCCAACCAAATGTAATGAAACCACGACGCGGGTATGAACAAACAAGCGAGCGACCAGATCTAAAATTTTAAGATTTGCACACATGTTTAAAAACAAGGTAAAAATGTACACCTACACATGCACGCATTAGATAACTGCTAAGGTGTGCGTGAGTTATTATAATTATACCCGCATTCTACTCTATTAATTTTTAGGAAAGACACATATCTATGTCTATACCCGTAATTATGTGTTTTCTATACCTTACATACAGGGTAGTCCTTATCAGAAAAATTTTTTTTAAATATAGTAAGATATACGAGGTGTGTTCAAAAAGTATCGCGAATCGTAACTGACAGTTTTCTTCCATTGCAGGGGCGTGGTGCATCATGAGTTCTTGCCACAGGGAAGAACGGTCAATAAGGTTTCCCGCAAGTTATGCGAATTTGCTCGAAGCAATCCCCAGAAACGCTCGGATTTGTGGAAGAACAAAAATTGGCTTTTGCACCACGATAACCCCCTGCTCACACACATCGTTGCTTGTGCGCAAATTTTTGGCCAAAAACAACACACCAATGATGCCGCAGCCACCCTATTCCCCTGTGACTTTTTCTTGTTCCCTAAACTGAAGAGGGCCCCTGGGAAAGGGCGACGTTACGCTTTTCTTGACGAGATAAAGACGGCATCGAAGGAGGAGCTGAAGAAGATAAAAAAAAATTTATTTTTTGAAGGGTTCGAAGATTGGAAAAACCGTTGACACAAGTGTATAATATCTCATGGGGATTACTTTGAAGGGGACAAAATAGATATTCATGAATAAATAAATAATTTTAAAAAAAAAAAAAAAATTCGCGTTTCTTTTTGAACACACCTCGTATATAACTCGATTTCATTCAAGGCAATAGAGGCATTGGGTTTACAAAAGTGCTTTTAATTAACTTAAAAGCTTAGTAATCTTTTTGACTTAACATCAATATTACTTGCTCAATATCCTCCCAAAATTTCTAGTTTTCTTATACCATTGAATTTCGCAATATCCCGTGAAAGCTAAATATCGACAAACCCTTTGTCATGCCTTTTTAATGCCATCAACTTGCTTTTCGCAAACTACCTTAAATTTTTGAATCACAATTTTTCGGGCAGCAGACAGAAAACAGAAAGTTATGCTAAGAAAAGGGACTCAGGAAATTCCATAGGCGCCAAAAATGTTATTCCAAGGACTGTACGTAGCCCTAATTTGCTGCTCTAATGTTTGGGGAGAGTCTCCTTAAAAGGATTACGCCTTTTTCACTTCTGTAAAAAAAGAGGTTAAAATTAGGCACAAGTAAAAAGCAGGAAAGTTTTAGAAGGCGTATGAAGCAGTTTAAAAAATACTCTCTTCCCTGGGGGGCAAAGACCCTTCCAGTAAGATTCAGCACACAGAGCAAAAACCGCGCGCAGTGGCTTAAATGCAATATCCCTGGTTTTTGTCAGCATTGGGAAAAAAGGCTTGTTGAATATGATACAGAAATTTGGAGAGTGTAAGATAAACTGATTCGAGCAGTCGTTAATACCCAAAGAATCTGTGGCTGCTACTTTTGATGAATGACCGATTCGTTTAAAAATTTTTTTGAAATCAAAAATGGCCATTTGAATAAAAGTTTCAAGGTTTCATTATTATTAAAGGGAAAAAACTTTTTAAATTTTAATAATATATCTCCCAGATTCGGCGATTTTTCGATACAAAATTTCGCAATTGGAACTTTGATCCACATTTTTGGTATTTGAGAAATTATATAAATTTGGACAATTTTTCGTTTATCAGGTGGCCGACCTTAAGCATTCATTGATATTTGATTTGGAAAGTGAATGAATCAAATGGGAAAGGGGTGTTATATTTGGGAAATAGGCGTAGTTGTTGTCCGATTTCGCTTATTTTCAAACCGGAGGAATGTCAAGGTAATAAAGATATTGTACCAAATATAGTCGATATTTGGGTTTTTTGGGGGAAATGTGAGCAATGACAGGCCCATCAGTTTTTAACCCGGCTGTATAAAGTCCACTTCTATTTATTCATTAATTTATCACGCTATTAGTACTTTTTAATGGAAGCGTCTTATGGGGAATGGGCTTGGTTATCACTGGATTTCTATAAATTTTTTTAAGATCGATTGATCTGTTTAAGATTTATCCCGAGAAAAATTTTACGATAATTTTACCTAAGCAGGTAGAGGAGATATTATATATAAAGGGTGGGCCATTAAGTTTTAAATTTGAATTAACTATATTTCGACATTGGAAACGTCAAATATCATTCGGAAAGTGACAGATATTCAGTAAAAAGTCTAAAATTTACGAAATGGGGTTTCCGGCTAAAAATTGAAAAAAAAAACCGGGGTGTTTTTTTACCGAAAAATCATCTTTTCCCATATTTTCCCCCTCGATGGTTACGTTCACAAGCAGAATTGTCGCATTTGGGGCACAGGACGGCGCTACGTGCATACAGCAAACGCTACACTCAATCTTTTACGCCCTATCTTCAAAAAACGCATAATCAGCAAAAGAGGTAGGCCTCCCAGAAGGGTGCGATTTAACTCCGTTGGACTATTTTCTGTGGGGAACTGTTAAAGAAAATTTAAAATAGAAAAATTTAAGATCTAAAGTACGAGATTCAAGGGGTTGCTGTAAGCCCGCCATCGAGAAAATACTCCGAAATTGGGTGGAACGGGAAAACCCATGTAAACTCAGCCGGGGGGTCATTTGTCCGAAATTTTTTTCCACAAATAAATTTCATAAAACAACCTTTTAAATAAATGTTAGACCTTTAAAAAAACAAGCCGTTTTTTTTTTTGACTTTTTAAATTTAAAATTTTATATGACCCACCCTGTACAAGGTGTTTTCCAAAGTAATCAGGATTTTAAAAACAAAAACAGAACAAATGGTTTTTTTCGGCAAAATCATTTATTCATTTTATTCAAAATAGTCTCCTTCTGCTTCAATACAGCTTTTTGCACGGTCCAAAAGCATCTCGAACGAGTGTTTTAGCTTGTTGTCCGGTATGGGCGTCAGTATGTCGGTGCAAGTCTTTTGAATGGTCTCTACATTTGCATAATGCTTTACTTTCACGGGCAAATGCATTTTTCCGATGAGGAAGAAGTCGCACGGTGCCACATCAGGCGAATGCGGGGAGTGGTTAATGGTTAAAATGTGATTTTTGGTCCAATAATCGGTCACAAGCGTCGATCAAATGTTGAATTCTGAGAAATTTTTGGTCGTCAGTCAATTTGTGCGGAACAAAGCGTGCACCACTTGTGCACTCTGCTACGGGATAGGCAATCATCGCCATAAACTTGTTTTATCAATTGAAACATTTCGGTAAAAGTCTTACCAATTTTAAAATAAAATTGAATGTTGGCTCCTTTGTTCGAAGCTCGTTTTCGCACCGATAACACAAACATACTGATACTTAAAACGCAATAACTTCACTTTAAATCAATGAAATGTCATGAAATTCTCACTGGACAATCGATAAGATAGCAGATTTTAACGCACCAGTCGGCATATAGATAGCGCCACCAGGGAGCGTCCTGTTTACTTTGGAAAGCACCTTGTACATTAAACCTCTTAGAAGGCGAGGCCATACAAATTTTTTTTTTAGTTTTAGCCTAATGTGATCCCCTGAGCCAAAACACAGCCTTATATCGTATTCAGTGCTTAGTTATGATACTTCATAAATTTTCATCGACCTGCGAACTCGTTCTCACTGTTTTACCAAGGAACACGTGTATCAAGATATCTCAATGTTTACGTAAGTTATCGCTTACACCGACGGACCGGTCGACAGACGAACGGACAGACAGTCACTCGGTGGTGTCATCATCGTGTTCATCTGTATACACCAATATATATAACTTATATCTATATAGATTAGTTAATGTAATACGTTAAGTGCACTTTTACTGTGTAGCAATATTTTGCAAGAGTATAAACAGGCCGAAACTTTCTATTTGTAGGAAAATGCCATATTTTTTAAACCCCATTTACAAAGCTTAAAGTAGAAATTATTACAAAAACATTTCACAATAAATTCACAACGATAGTATTGTTCGGTATTAATTACCGCATAATGAAAGCTATTATCTACATTCGCCCTAATCCTCTTACCGCATTGCCCAGCTAGGCGTTGAGGTAATGATTTGTAATAAAATTTCAATTAAATTAAATTTGGAATTCAAGCAAACTGTTCATTAGTGCTCAAGTCTAACCGTACTTCAGCAGCATCACGCATATATGTACGATTTAAGTGTGTATGTGTGTGGATGTGTGATATTCGAGCCTGTAACAGCATTTGCATTCACACACATATAATGACTGCTGAACCGGGTTCGAATGAGAGATGGGAACCTCATTGCCTCTGGATTGTGTTTATCAAGATGTACAAGGGCGTTGAAACATAAAATTAATTTGTTGCAATTACACGTGTTATTAAAATATCAATGCTTGTTGTTGTCTTGTTCGAATGTATTGCCAGTAGTAAGGAAACTCGAGTATTTTAATGCCTCTCGATGCCATGCAAATTATAAATTTTACTGTTTTAATTACTGTGTAGAACTTTTACTAACGTCATTGTACTATTATATTCAATTACACAACACATAGATTAAGATATAATAATATATTGTATAGTATATATTTACAGAGTGAGGTAATTACTGATGTGTGTTTAGTCTAAAGTTTTGTCGACACATTTTGTAGGTACACGATAGTGAGCTGCTACGACAACTTACATGGAAGAAAAAATTTGTTATCCAACAAGAGTACTTCTCCATGAACAGTATTAAATGCGAATTTAAGAATCCTAACAATATTAAACACCAGAATGACCAACAATTTCACATTTGTGGGACGACTTGGTCTGACTTTAACGTACTTTAATTCAAATCTTTATTGTCGTCTTCAAAATAGGCTCCAATGCTCCTTACACTTATTATACGTTAAGTCTATGGGATGGCCATCGCTGCTTTTAGCGTATTTTTAATTTTTTTTGATTTCAGTTTATTTTTTGGAGGGTTAAATGCCAGATTATTGGACAGTTTCGACATATTCACACACCCACGTCTCCCATGAGTATTTATTTTGCGACCTCCACTCGACGTCATTTCTGCAAAGAATTTTGATCATTTCGTACGAATTTAACATTGATACGTTTCTTCCATCCATAAGAGATGTTGACATCCACTGATACCTTTGTAAAACCTACACAATGAGTTGCAAGCACTGTTTCTTTGAGTTCTTCATGGTTATCGTCATTAACAGAGTTATTGACTCGCATGAGGCAAGTCATAAAACTTCACGACTTTCTCTGAATAATTAGTTTTATTTAAATACTTGTGCCTGTGACAAATAAGATCGCCCAAAATACATCTGCAATATTTCCAACCACTCACTAGCCCTGACTAAATTAAAAATACAAAAGCTTAAGAAAACTCTTGTTCAAATTTTTTTCATAGTAAAAATCGCCAGAAAAACGTTTTCCTGCTAAGGTAAACACATCCTAATTAACATATGGCGATCAAATTTCACACGGATATAAAAAAGTTATTCCAATCTGAGAAAAATATTTTAAATTTTTGGAATAACAACAGAAAAAAAAAAATTTGCTGCCGTAAAACACAAAAACAGCGATTAAAGTTTAAAGCCTTATTCCTTTCATCCGATAAACAATTTTTAAAGCAAAGGTCCGCAACACTCTCAAAAGGTAATAGTATAGCTGGCAGCTAATGCCATAAGCTATCCACTGAGAGGACGAAAAATAACTACTCCCTGCTTCCAGTGGATGCAAATCATTTTGAAAGCATTTTTCTTCGTTTTTATTAAAGGTTTTTTCCCAAGCACGAGAGTACTTTTGATGTACTTCTGGTATTTAAGATCCATCAACGAAAAACCATTCGAATTTTTTTCTTCTTCTTTATTGGCCTTGACACCGCTTACGTAGCTATAGCCGAGTTTCCTCTTTTCGCAAGGTGGCGCCAATTTTAGATTCTAAGCGTAGCCAGGTCCTTCTCCACCTGGTCTTTCCAATGGAGTGGAGATCTTCCTATTCCTGCGATTCCCTCGGCGGGTACTGCGTCGAATACTTTCAGAGCTAGAGGGTTTTCATGACCTAGCCAGCGTAGCCGCTGTCTTTTAATTCGCTGAACTATGTCAATGTCGTCGTAAATCTCATACAGCGCATTATCCCATCGACTGCAATATTCGCCGTTGCCAATGCACAAAGGACCA
The DNA here is from genome assembly GCA_027475135.1 of Bactrocera correcta. Taxonomy (NCBI): domain Eukaryota; kingdom Metazoa; phylum Arthropoda; class Insecta; order Diptera; family Tephritidae; genus Bactrocera; species Bactrocera correcta. The sequence goes on from CM050323.1 coordinate 108,605,437, forward strand.
TAAATCTTCCGCCGAATCTTTCTCTCAAAAACTCTTAAGGTCGACTCATCAAATGTTGTCATTGTTCATGCCTCTGCACCATATAGCAGGAAGGGGATGATAATTGACATGTAGATTTTGGTTTTTGTTCGTCGAGAGAGGACTTTACTTTTCAATTTCCTACTCAGTCAGAAGTTTCACCTGATGGCAAGAGTTACTCTGTGTTGAATTTTGAGGCTTACATTATTGTTACTGTTATTGCTGGTTCCAAGATAGACGAAATTGTCTACAACTTCGACGACTGTTTGTTTGATGACAGAAGATATTTCGTCTTGCCCTCGTTCACTATCAGAGCCATTTGCTTTGCTATAATATCGAAGTCATCGACGTACACCAGCAGTTGTGCACTCTGTTAGAAGATTGTGCCTTCTCTATTTAGTTTTGCAGATCGAATTATTTTTTCGAAAAGTAGATTGAAGAAGTCGCATGAAAGGGAGTCACCTTGTTTGAAACCTCGTTTGGTATCGAACGGTTCGGAGATGTCCTTCCCCATCATGACGGAGCTTTGGTATTGCAGGCATAGCGGCATAAAGATAGCTCCTTTTCGTGCATTCGAAAGCAGCTTTAAAATCGACGAAGAGGTGGTGTGTGTCGATCTCTTTTCACGGATCCTTTCTAAGAATTGGCGCATGATGAATATCTAGCCAAATCCACAATGATAAGGTCCAAACATTTTTTTGACGGTGGGCTATAGTCTTTCATACAATACGCTCGATAGATCCTTACATGCGATGTTGAGAAAGCTTATCCCGCGGTAGTTGACGCAAATTGAGGACAGAGCACACTTAAATTCCAATCGTCGGGTATGTTTTCGGCCGACCATATTGTACAAAGATTTTGGTCGGCAATTCGTCGGCTCCCACCGCTTTGTTGTTCCTAAGACTTGTAATTGCTATTCGATCTTCTTCTTGGTCGGGCAATGGAACGTCCGCGCCATCGTCATCGATTGGGTAGAATCCAATAATTAATCATTTTTCCTCAATATATAAGTTTTATTACAACAAAAGCAAGGTTTTTTGGCTGTAAAAGTGAGCAACGCGTAAAGGTGTGTAAACGTTACAGCAAAAATAGTTCACAATATTTTTCAAAATGTTAACCGCAAAGGCACTTAACATAATTAACCTATAATGAAAGTACTGGTGGTGTCATGCACGTGCAGCACATGCAATGACAAAGGTGCATACTTGGAAAGGGCAAACACTAAAACATTGTAACTGCAACACAGGAATAATGTTATTGGAGCAACGGAAAAATGGTAAAATTTCGATAGCAACCAATCTGCTTCAAATTCGTGGCATCATAAAAGCATTAAATATACAAGTATGTACATGCACCTGTAACCACCACATGCACACACAAAATAGTGGGTGCCGAAAGGCTGTCGGGAGGCTAAAGTACGACGCACACAACATTGAGCGTTTCGAGTGCACTCCTAAAGGTATGCAACAGCAAAATATGCATGTACCCGAGCACTCATTGCTTTTAATTAATTAACTGTAAAACCATTTTGCAAATTTTCTTATGCCATCGCGCATTGTATTGTGTACTGAAGCCGAGTGCACGTACATTGTCAACGTTTGAAAGCAGGGATGTTGATTAAAAATGCTAATTTCAACATTAAGTTATTTAACTTCAATTTTGCCGTCGGGCATTCAGTTTTCTCAAACGCTCTTTCTTTTGTTTTGATTACTTCCACTGCTGCTTTCAGTTTTTTGTTTGACGTTTACGAAAATGACTTTAAAATGTCATTAGCAGCGCGAATGCTTAATTTTATTCTTCGCTGCCATCAGGGACTATTTAGCGCTCTTCGTTTAACACGATTTTGCCATAAAATCAAATCAAATGAAATAATTTGCCAGAATGACAGGTGGTTCGCGAACGAGAAACTTTTCAAAAAAAAAAAATTATGTGAGTAGCTGCATAAGAGGGAGAGAGAAGGGGGCCATGAAAGAGCCGAAGTGACTAAACAGCATTTAATTTACCTCTCCTACTCATTAACAACAAACTAACTGTAAAAAGCTCGCACTGTTGCAGGTAAAAATTAAGATGAAAACAAAAAATAATAATAAAAAAGATTTGGGGCTTGCAAATGAAAATGAGGCGCAAATATGAAATGACGTACAATTAAATCTTACATTTCAGCTGTCACATGCAATTTGTTTCCCATTATATTTGCCAATGTAAGGGTAGTGGTAGCTGCAGGGCGAAAAAATAAGCAAAAACAACTACAATGACAATAAAGATAAGGCAATGACAGAAGACAAAACAAAATGTAGACCAAATAATATAATTTTTTTAACGCAGTGGCTCGAGGCTCAATGCTCGAAAGACGTAACGATGAATGTGAGCTCGAAGTGTGCGGCTGGCAGTTGATTTGGGATTATGCACTTGGGTATTTAGTTAGCATTTAAACTAAATTAATTCGCAAAACTTTTAAATATAAATTTTGAATGACTTGCTAAATGGTGCTTAGCTCGAACAAAGTACGCAGAAACGAAAAAACAGTAAATTTAAAACTAAATTTGTTTAAGGAAATAAGCATTAGAATGAGTTATACTGCTGTGGACAAAAAATAGTAAGACTTTTTAATTTAAATTTCGCATGAAAACCCTTTCTTGTTAGGTTGGTATGACTGTCAGTGACATTTCTTTTGCCGAAACGTTCATAATGTTGGAAATTGCCTTCGGTGATAGTTGTTTGTCCCGAGCAAGTGTTTTTGATTGGTACAAATTATTCAAAGAGGGTCGAGAACGCATTTAGGACGAACTTCCAGGTCGGCTATCAACATCAACTGATGATCAACACGTCAATAAAACAAAGGAATTGATGCTTGAGAATCGAAGATTAACAGTCAGAGATCTTACTGGCATCATTGTAATATTAGAGTGAAAATTATCATCATTCAGTGAATCTGTTGGGCCAAACTGGCTGTCGGTTGCAAAATCACCAATTTTTTTCGAAAAACAGCATCGTGTTAACGCCTATGAAACAATGCTTTCCGACTACCGGAATGTCATGTAATGTATTATTACTAGCGATGAATCTTTGATCTATGCTTACGACCTGAAAACACACGATCATTCGCCCGAATATAGTGGCAAAGGTGAACCGAAGCCGATAAAATCACGGCAAAGTAGGTCGAAAATCAATGTTTTGTTTTCAATGCTATGTTGACAGTTTTCTTCGATTAACGAGGTGTGGTGCACTACAAATTCCTTCCGACCGGCCAAACCCTCATGGAACACTCTTTGAGTTTCATGCTTCGTTTGCGTGAAGCTATTCGTAAAAATATGCCGGAATTATGAGCCGACAATTCTTGGTTTTTGCATCACGATAACCCACCGTCGCATACCGCATTGATTCTTCTTGAGTTTTTCGACAAATATAATGCCGCAACCACCGTATTCGCCTGTTTTAGCTCCACATGACTTCTGGCTATTCAGCAAACTCAATATAGGTACAGTTAAATCTGTTTTTTTAACTTTCACTGACCTTATTCGAATTAACAACCCTTATATACGTTAGATATGAATATCTGTACCAAACTAAAAAATAGGCAATATATTTTTTTATCAAATTTTTCACTGAGTAAAGCAGCTCCATAAGTTATTTTCACATATCCAAACGTTTATACACGCCCTTTGCCTAATATTGGAAATTTCCTTCGCACCGAAAGCCAACAAATGCACACATTCATAGATGATATAATCATGTGTGCGCATGCATGTTCACAGGACCCTTGGCAATCGATGGCCTTTTACTTATTATATCCGCTCGATTGCGCTCTCGCTGCCCGGTGCTCCTAAACACTCGTCCATTGAGAAAAATTAATAATTCAGAAGGTTATCAATCGCTGTTGAGTAAATTTATTTACTATTTACGGAAAATATTGATTTCCTCCTTTTTGGAGAATGTACATTTTCTATTCCGCTGACTTAGATTGAGTATCAAAGAAAAAGGATTTCTTTTGTAGAAAAATCACGTCTGACTCAGAATGGAGAAGTTCTTAAACAAAGTAAAAAATCACTTTAAATTAAATGCCGTTATTTTATAGTGATTCTCAATGATTAAGGGAAAAATTCCAGAAGAATAATTTAGAACCAAGTTTGTAGTGACTGAAACTCGCAAAACTAATATGGATGTATAAACTGAAGTTGAGCAATGCCAAAGGCTTCATCAGGGTCGGAAAGCACATCTCCGAGCTGTTCGATACCAAGCAAGGTTTTAGACAAGGCGACTCTCTATTGTGCGACTTCCTCAAATTACTGATGGAGAAAATAATTCGAGGTGCAGAGTTGAATTCGAGAAGATACAATCTTCTACAAGAGTATACAGCTGCTGGCTTACGCCGATGACGCCGATATCATAACAACCACCACGTTACTTCCGCTTTCTTCAGGTAGTGTAAAGAAGCAAAGCAAATGGGTTTGGTAGTGAACGAAGGCAAAATAAAATATCTCCTGCCTTCAAACCAAAGGGCATCCGCGACTTGGCTCCCACGTCACTGTTGTCAGTCATAAGTTTGAAGTCGTAGATATTTTCGTCTATCTTGAATCCAGTATTAACACCAACAACAATGTCAGACTCGAAATCCAACACAGAATAACGCTTGCCGTCAGGTGCTACTTCGGACTGAGTAGGAAATTAAGAAGTAAAGTGCTCTCTCTACGAATAAAAACCAAACTCTACAAGTCAATTATCATCCCCGTCCTGCTATATGATGCAGAGGCATGAACCATGACAACATCTGATGAGTGGGCGATACAAATTTTCGAGAGAAAGGTTCGGCGGAAGATTTATGGTCCTTTGTGCATTGGCAACGACGAACATCGATGACATATACGACCACATTGACCATAGTTCAGCGAATTAAAAGACAGCGGCTACACTTACTGAGGTCATGTCGTCTGAATGGATGAAAACACTCAAGCTCTGAGAGTATTCGACGGAAGATCTTCATATCGTTGGAAAGAGCGAGAAGAAAGAACGACTGGCGTGCTGTTGTAAACACGGCTATATTGCGGTGTCTACGCCAATAAAGATAACAAAGTCTGAGTTGTCGGAATTCCTCTTTAAATTTCAGGTGGAAAATAATTCCGCTATGCATGAACCCCAGCTCGAAAACGACCAATGAGTTAATCAATG
>CM050323.1:108611620-108637216 GCA_027475135.1 Bactrocera correcta
ACAAAAAACTTCAATGAATACATATGTACATATGTGCCATACAATAGGAGTGCAGACCCACCGCTCAGACGAACTCACAGTTAAAATAAATAAAAAGGCGCGCAGACAAAAGTAAAAAGCGCAACAGGAGTCACACTCTGGCACAAAATCAATGCGCCTGAAGTGAGAGATGGTGTCATCGATGTGGAACTTTCCACAATCTTTGCACAATCGCATGTTGTCGTTGTTGGTTTTGTGCTTTATGCTGCCAACATACGTAAGCGTGTTTGTTGTCAGCGAAGCCGTTGCCGCCTTTTATTTCGACAGCGACAATGCTTTTAATAGTTTTCGTTTTTTCACTACACATCAGACACACTAACGCACATACACATACACATGCGTATATGTGTTGGTTTCATTGTTGTCTGTTGCCCTATTTTGCGCATATTGTCCTCGCCCACATCCTGCTTCACGCACCCCAGCCACACACGACAACCTTAAAATGGCACTGTGACAGTCTGACCGTCCGAACGGCAGAAAGGCAGCACGTGGCGCCCAAAAGCTATGAAATTGAGCGCTTCTCACGGCGGCCGGGGCCCTTTCCCTGGCGCGCAGACCATGTTATGCCAGTCTACAGCTGTGTGCGGTGCGTTGTCGGTCTCGGACTGTTGGTGGTTGGCTCGGTTATGTTCTATTCCATTTAGTGACACTACTCACTTTGCTCCTCCTCCTCCTTCTCCTATAGCAAGCGCCTAAGTGTGCTTAGTCTACATTTGCATGCATTGTTTTCTCAATGCCCACGTGACGAGAAAACACATTTGCCCACCCACCCGTGGTTCTATGTAAATATATAACATGTATCTGTAACATTCACTCAATCTTGGCTGCCCATAACACAGCTTAGATTATTCAAAGTCTCCCCTTTCCTCACTCCGTGGCCATGCCATTCGTTTTCCGTTTCACTCATCACCCGTTGTCGAATAATTTATACAGCAACAAAATATTATTCCAGCTTAGACCAATGTTTTGCATAAATATTATTTAACAACACGAGAGCTACACACACACACCGGCAATCAAATAGTTTTCTAGGTTTATTCTTTATTTTCTTATTACTATACAATCAGTTCGGAAATGTTGCAAGGTGTACGAGTTCATTGAATTAAATTTAATTGGATTGTTATTTGCATTGAAAGTCTTCATTTGTTATGCATCATATACATATATTTGTATGTACATATATAGTGTGATCAAAATTTAGTACCTTTGTCGATAGTGTGTGCTTCTCACACAAGTATCAAGCGACAAGTAAAACCCTCAGCAACCTCAGTCTATTATTAACATGCAACATACATACTTTGAAGCGACTTCTCTTACGGATATGTACCTTTAACTCTCATACATGATAGCCTTTGTATTAGTCCATGTCTGAGAAGTTTTTTATATTTCGTATTCTGTGATTCTGAGTGCGATGGACTGCTTAGTTAATGTTCTAAGAACATATCTCTTGATTGATCTATCTTCAGTATAAAAAACATAAATCTTTGCTGCTTGATCTCTCCAAATAAATTATGAGGTTTTTCGGTAAATTGAGGATTCAGTAAAATGTTTTGTAAAAGAGGAATAGAAATGTCGATATAGACAACTGTCTATACGAAATATCATTTATAATAAAATCGTTCTGCTATAAAATAGCTTAAGGTTATGGTGACTTATACATTATAGTTCTCCCGGTAAATATTTTTTCAACAGAACATATGATAGGCGTTCGAAATATTTGGTACCTTGTATGTTCCAGAGATCTTAACGGTGTGGTTAGAATATCGGAGAGATCTGTGAATGATTGATGTTGAAATATCATTTGGGCCTAAGAAGAGTGAAAGCACGATTGGTTAATATCTGTGAAGCAATGCTTTTCGACTAGCCATGAAACGTATTATTACTGACGACGAGTCTTGGATACATGCTTACGACCCGAAAACAGAAGACCAATCGGCCAAATATAGTAGCAAAAGTGAGCGGAAGCCGTAGAAACCACATCAAGGCAGGTCTAAAATCAAGGTTATGTTGCCAGTTTTCTTCGACAGTAGAAATGTGGTGCACTTCAAATTTCTTCCAACTTGCCAAACTGTCAACAAGACACACTATTTCAATGTTATGCGTCCTTTGCTGGGAGACATTTTTAAAAACAGGCCAGCATTATGGGCCGACAACTCTTGAATTTTGCAATGCAACGTCGCATACTGTATTAATTCTTCGTGAATTGTTCGTCAAATTTTCAGTCAATATCGTGCCGCAACCACCGTATTCGACTGATTTGGCTCCATGTGACTTCTGGCTATCTAATAAACTCAAAGGACTGCTCTGGGGAAACCGTTCTGAGTCGATTGAATCGCTTGGAACATTGAAGGCCATTACGGAAATTGACTTTAACAACTGTTTCGAGGATTGGAAAAAACGGTGGCACCAAAGTATTTTGGCCGAAGGGGAGTACTTTGAGGGGGACGACATACATAGATTTTGAAATATAAATTAATCGTTTTAAAATTATGAATATATTTTTACTATTTTTGGCCCAAGAAAGTAAGAAACTCTTAAAAAACGTGCTGGATATATTTTCGATTTAAAAACACTTGTCTTCTTTTTCTAAAATTGAAAGCAAACAGCAAATTCATGGAACTAGTTCGAAATCTAACTTAACTTTCACTATCCTAATTCACTTTCCTATCGGGTATGAATGAAAGTGAACTTAATTAATGGACTTCTAATGGGGATTTCTTTTGGGAAGCGCCACACACAAACACAGCGACCAACACATAAAGCGCCAATTCACATCACGACACAAGTCAGAATGAGCAAACAATCGAAAAAATGAGTGCCCATGTTGGCTTCACATGCCGTCAAGCCAATCATTTATGAAGGAAAATTTCACCAAAAGTCTACAAAAATAACAAAAGAATCATGTGAGTGTAAGTGCATATGTAAGCCCTTATAACAACAACAAAAAATGAGTTGAACATAAAAAAAAAACCTAAGAAGGGAAAGAAACAAAAAGTGAATATGTGCAAAACCCAGAAAGAAATAGTAAAAATTTGGCCGGAATTTGTGGTGGAAAAATCCTTTTTCGGTATGGTGGTGAATAAGTAGCTGTGAATATCCAAAAGTATTACATAGATATTACATAGATCCGCTCGGCTGGATATGTGTAACAGTTTTTGTGTCGATTTGTGTGTGTTTGACACTGCAAATGTTGTTAAACTCGGCGTACACTTGTACAATGGGTTGGAAAACATATGTTTGAAAGTGAAAAATGGCGCACAAGGGCAGATTTCAACAAATGTGATAAGCCAATAAACACATTTTGTGGGTTAGGAATGTCATATGCACATATAATGTGGCACTTGCGCTTAAAATATATATAACTATTCTTCTCCCCTCTTGGCAAAGTAGCGCGAACAGGCTTTTTTCTCAAAGCTGCCACCCAAATTGAAGGATCCAGTAATGTCACGTTCGGCTTCTGTACCAAAATTTGTTGTTTATGAGATATACGCGATTTTATTGTTATATACGAAAACCCTGATGATCTCATTTTTTATACTTTTCATAACTTTGAAATTACTTTATTATTTTTTCATAGTTTTGAATCAAAACAGTTAGCTCTTGATATACTATATACGGCGTTTTCGATTCTTTAGAAAGAAGTTCTGTACCCACTTTTGTTCAGCTTTGTTATTCCAGTTATTCGTTCGATTCGCCAACACCAAATGTTACCAAATCACAAAACAGCTCAATTGAAAAGTCTCCGGACTACCATAGAAAAACAAATTTCTTGGTGAAAATTCGTTTTTTTTTTTTCCAACATACTACCCTTTAAAAGAGATACACTGATTATAGCGACCCTCCTACTCTTCGATACTTCAAAATAGGCCTCAGTTTCGGCGATCACTTATTCATTCGAAATTTCCTCCCCAGCAAACCTTCTTTCGATATCTGAGGACAAAAAGTAGTCACTGGGGCCTAAAGTAGAGAATATGATAGACGTGGTAGCAATTCGAAGCCCAATTCATGGATTTTTTCCATCGTTTTCACTGACTTGTGACACAGTGCATTGAAACAGAACTTTATTTTTCTTCAAATGTTGCCATTTTCGAAGATTTCGTCCTTCAAACGGGCCAATAACGCTATGTAATAATTTCTGTAGATTGTCCTTCGTTTCTAGAGGTAGTCAATGAAAATTATTTCTTTGGCATCCAAAATACAGACACGATAACCTTGCAGGCTGACTCTGGCGTTTTTCCAGGCTTTGTAGTGCGCAGTCCACTCGGATAACTGTCGAATAGACTTGGGAGTGAAATGATGGAGCCATGTTTCATCCATTGCCACATATCGGTGCAAAAGCTCGAGTTAATTAGGCTTAAACATCTCCAAACACTGCTCCGAATCATCAACTCGTCGCTGTTTTTGATCAAAAGTGAGCTCGCGCGGCACTCACTTTGCACAGAACTTTCTCATACCCAAATATTCGTAAAAGATATGTTGTATACGTTCAGTTCATATCTTAAAGTGTCTGCTATCTCGAACAATTTCACTTTACGGTTATCCTAAATTATTTTGTTGACTTCCTTAAAGTTTTGTCCGAACAACATCTTTTGGGCGCACACTGCGTTCACTTCAACAAAGTCTAAACTGAGCAGACCTAAAGGGATGGTTAATTTTCATTGGACAGTGTGCGGAAACTAGTCATCAAGTAAAGTTTTTGCTCCAACTGTATTTTTTCTCTTCAAGAAGTAATATGTTATCGAGACGCGAAATTCCTTTTTATCAATTTTTTCAGAATAACAAAAGTAGCTTCACTCAAAATGATATAACTCACAAACTAATGATCCGACAACTCTCAAAGCTTCTTTTGAAAGTTAGAGCTAACTAAAAATTATATGTATTTAATTCTAGTAGCGCCATCTAGTTACATATGTGTGGAACTTTTCAACTGACCTCTTAGAGCTGTAATAAATAAAGGAATTGATTTTTCAGGTATAATCACTGCTATATCTTCTGAAAATAAAAAAACTGAGAACTAGAAATTTCAGCGTATTTTTATTTAGAAAAAAAATATAAAATTTACAATCAAATATTTTTAAAGCAGATTTAACATATATATGTATTAAAAACCAACTGTTCGAAATTATAACGGTTATATCCACTTTTCGCTCATCCTTCCATGTTACTGTTCCTCACTGTGCTCGCACTGTTTTAAAAGAATTTGATGCTGATTTTCACATTAATTCTAGATGCCTGCAGGGCTGCGATTAACAAGTTTGATTTACTTCAACACACGCATTGCATACTTCAAGGCTGCGCCGAAATTTCTACAACAGTTTGACAAGTTAAAACGACTGTCATACTCACGACGAGCGTACAGCAGGCCACTTTATTGTGACTTTCGTAAGTTTGCTGTTGAAATACATCATTTATGCTTTGGCTTTAAGTGCATCTCATGCCGCTGTCGGCACGAAAACTCAACGAATGAGTTAAGTTGAGACCACTTGCCAGTCAATACGCAAGGACATGATATCCGGTAGCTTTGGCTTTTCGGCTGAGCCGCTTAAATGTGTCGTCCGTCTGGGCTTTTCGCTGCGCGCTGCTACCTTTGTTGGCGACCTGGCCGCTTGGTCGCTTGGCTGCTTGGCTATTTATTGCCCGCTGTGCTGTTCGATTGTTGATAAGGGTCGACACTCGCAACGGAAACGAAACACTCGGAAACGGAAATGAATCGAAAGTGTAAATAGAATTGGTAATACACGAGACTACAGAGAACGGATATGTCAATGTGTGTTCGTGCATACGAGTCAAAAGTATGTATGTAGGTGCATAAGTACGTGCGTAAGGAAGTGTTGAAGAGTTTTTCCAATAAAAAGACAGCGACCAAAAACACTAGAGTTCAATTAGAGTTTTTGTTAGAGGGATGTTTAGAGACTAAGTAAGGTACACAGTAGTTATAAATGGTTAAGACGACATGGCACAAGAATTAGTTTCAGTATAGCGATTAACATAGTTCATTAGAGTTTTAAGAGACTAAGAAGTACTACGCAAAATAGAACATTTGAAGAGAGAAAATGCTACGCCAAATAGTATATAAGTAGGTTGTATAGTGACAGAGCAGATTAGTAGAGAATTTACAGACTTACTAATTTCACAAGCAAATTAAGCGCACTTACCTGCCTGCGCTACCAGCGTGTGTGTGGACACGGCGAGAGTCCTTTCAATGGAAACGAAGGCGAGAAATACAAAGCACACAACACGTGTGTGAGTTGGCTTGCTAGGGCTTCTTAAGAACGCTAAGCGTCAACGCTAAATCCACTACTGCCGCTATTACTGGCCTCGACTCGGCTGCCGCTCAGCTGGCGTGTTTGTGGTGGGTTTCGCACTGCTTTATGTCACCGTTGTTGCTGACTTTTACACTTGCAAGTATTGGCGGCGACAGACGGTGTCGCACGGCGGCCGACAACTGACGAGTCGCGTCCTAAACCAGCTGGTGAGGCCGTCAGTGGGGCGTTCGGTGCGCCTAACGGGCCGACAGGCGGCACTGCTACTCTAAAGAGCGACAGCAATTATGACGAAATGCTTTGGGTGCTTGGCTGCTTGACTGGGCGCGACAGTTTCACAAGTCTCTTCGCACTTTGCTAGGTGGGCTGGATGATTGAGTGGTCGCTTGAGTTGTTCGGCTTCGTCGTTACATATGCTTAGTTAAAAATGTTCGTATGCACATACATACAATTGTACTTGTCTAGGTAACTGTGTGTGTGGGTAAGTGGAACTATTGTGCGCGCAGGTAACGTGTTGAAACTGTCAGCTTGTGCGACAGCAACAAAAACACATGAAAAGTAGAGAAATAGAAAAATAGCTACCGTCATATGCTACGTAATTATTTGGCGAATACAATTTTTCGCTTTCACCTACTTATTGCACATACACATGCACACACACACACGAGTGAAAGCGGGCGCGGGTGCGGACACAAGTAGAACTTATCCTTGAAGCAATATGCCATGCATACTTTTACATTTATTGCAGGCTACAATTAAATTAATTCAGTACACGCACCTCATTTGCTGCGACAGTGGCGCGGCGGAGCAAATGAACTTTTGTGGCCGCGTAGCCATTAAGCGGCGCTTACGCTGGGGCATGCCAATGAGTCGCCCTCGAATGCCTATTGAGGCATATTCACTGCCAATGCACGTTGACAATCAAGCAACAGGATCTTGCACACATACGCGCACACACACACACACGCATACAAACGTACAGCAGTATATGCAACACGTACACAGCAAGCGCTGGCCGCGCTCTTGTTGTGCCACTGCTGTGGCAAAGTTCAATTTTCACCTCAACTGACACGTTTGTCGCTTGTCCCGGTGGGTTAGGTGGGTTTGGGAGTGTGTGTGTGTGTGAGGTGGTTGCTTACTCGGTTTGCCTGTTTTTTTGCTTTCGTGGCGAGTTGCCTGCCTGGTGCACAGGTGCTTTTGTTTTGTTGTTGTTGTGCGCTGGCAGCTAATCAACCTAATATTTCGCTCGCCACATCATAGGCAAGTCAGAAATCACTCGGCCATAGCGGCGTGTGTTAATTACTTCGTAACACGCAAGCAGAGCACAAATACACGCACGTTTTTTTGCACCTATGCATTGGTTTGTGAATATTCGTTTATTTTTCTACACTTTTTTCGAATTAGCGTGTGCTTTGCATGCACGTTTTCAACGCGTAAGTCAACGCTTCGTCGCCTGATGCTGCTTGTGGCGCTGCACAAACTCACTCACACGCACACCCGGCCGCCAGTGGACTTACACCTCGCTAAACCTGCTGCTTTACGCGTGCACTTGTGTGGGTGTGTGTGTGTGTATGTGCATTGAAAATACACTCACTGAAACTCTCCCGTTCGTGCTCGGCGTCTACTCACTTCACGCTCTGCGTGTTTTTGTACTGAGCTCACTTGTTCACGACGCTTTCTGTGACCATACGTTTGCCATTATTTATTGTTGTTGTTGTTACACTTTTTGGTTTCCTGCGCTTAGTTGTTGCTATCACTTGCTAGCTTTTTGTTAGATTTTCACTTTACTCACAAAACACTTCACCTTTAATTCCATCAAATTGTTTTCATTACTTGCAACGTGTCCGTCTGTCAAGCAATTTAATTATTAAGAATATTTATTCACAAAATAAATGCGATATTCGGTTGACAATATGAAACCCGCATGAATCCTGCAGCGCCTTCAGTATTCGAACTAAATGCTGCAGCTGTTACTTTTTCCACTGTGTGCTCGCTCACCAATCCAACGACAACACATTCGTATTTACCTTTGTATTCGCTGGCATATTATTGTTATTTTACTCTGACATTTGGCTCTCACGTGGTGAATATGAACTCACCACATTCAACTGGCGAGCGAGTAAACTTTTGCTGAAATATGCCTCCCGGAGGGCGGTGTGCTGTTGGGTTTTGCCGAATATTTTACATGTTTCTTCGCTAAGGAAGATTCTCAGCGGTTGCGCACTTTTCGCCGAAGTTGAAATCTTATAGCAAAAGCACTGAAAGAAACAATTTATTTGAAGAAAAACTTAAGAAAAGTGACAAAGATGGTAATTCAAGTGAAATGTGATATCGAAAATAGTCAAAGTTAAGTAAAGTTCTGGTGGCGACACACGCCCGCAGGATGGAGCTGACAGGTCGAGAATACTGCAGGAAATGTCTAGGTCAAGGCACCAGGTAAACATTGGAGCATCTTTTGTACACTTGTCCTACATTGGCAAGACTAGACTATAAGCATCTGGCTTCCCCACGGTATGATACACCTTAGGAAGATCCTAAGTATGACTACTCTTCTTGGACATAGCAACTAAACTCCATTTGGTATCGCAAAAGACCAAACTGGTCTATGTGGCTTACTGGGCTGCCAGATTAACCCAGTTAGGAAAAACTTTCAAAATGAATGTTGGACCTAACATTTGTGTAACGTGTTTTCCCAACCCGAACCACGGTTATAGAGCCAAATAATTTTCTGAACTCCAATGGTTATAGGTAGTGTAGAAAAATTAGAAAAAGCTACACGTCAAGTGAACTGACTGAGACAGAGACACTGGTGTTTACAACTAAATGTATGATGGTAAACAAAGTCGTACCTAACAAGAGTCGGGAGTCTATATTAAATTGTTTTAATTAACGTTAAAAACACTAAAAGTCGTTGGGTGGAAAAAATTCCTTATTCGTTTATAATTTGGAATATTTGATATTTTGAATCGAAAAATATAACGATTCAAAGTTTTTTTTTTTTTTTTTTTTTTTAAGCTGATGGCTTAACCGCTCGTGCTATAAATATATATTAATTGTAATTTGTATTCAATTAATAATAATAATAATAATAATAATAATAATAATAATAAAATTAGTCATATACATAGGTTCAAGACAACGGTCTCGTCGCAAAATATTTATATATTATACAACTCAAATTTATTAAATCAAATCAACACTCGTCAGCTTCCTAGCAGCGAACTCACCACAATGTACGAAGCGGCTTGCTGAGAGTCGCTAGCAAATCGGAGCACAGCTGGGCCATGTGAGAGCGCGCTGTGTTTTTGCTCTTTGGCATTTGTGGAAATCACATGGTCTGTGCGGGTGACGCGCTATGGAAAACTGTTGCACGAACAGCAGTAACATAATTTAGCCTGGCAGTCAGCCTTATCGCTTTCACTTGTAGAGCGTTTCGATGAACTCATATGTAAGTGCCCTGCAGGAATGGTTGGAGCTAATGCAGCAATGACTTATTGTCATATAAACATGTGGGCTTTGCAAATATAAAATAGAACATTGTTTTGTGAATAAAGTAGTTTGATAGTGAGATTCATATTAGTTGAAAGAGGCTTAATTATATTAGTTGTATAGAGATTTTATATTCTTTGTAGGCCATACTGAAGGTCATAGAAAAGTTTATTTTTTACATAAAACCATATTTGAAGGATTGTAAATCATATTGACATTCTAAGTGTAGAATTTTGTTGTAGCTTATTTTCGAAATTCGTTCTTCCGATAAAGAAACGAAGTGTTGAAAATTTTATATAAAGTCCCTGCAAGAGTCCTCTCATCAAAAAAAATCCAAAAAAAGCTTGATTCAATTTGGAAGTTCTTTAACCTGGCTTACACATATGTCATGATTGGAAAAATAATAAGCAGATTATACCATCTGTTCACATTTCAGCCGAACTGCTTCATTTATTCTCCTTTTCTTTTGCAATGGAGAGGACGAACCTCTGGTGATTTTACCATCAAAAACGAGTTTGCCTGAAATTTTATGTTTCCAATAGAATCGTGGCTACGAAATCACCGGAAATTTTGCAGCCGTATTTGACTCCAAACACAAGTATTTGAGTGACACAAATCATTCAGCGTAGGTCGTGAAGTCATCGAAAACTTGCTTCAAACGAGTAGTCCATCTACCTCTGGTTATGACGATAAGAGCGTAAAAGTTAAACAAACACTGTTTTAAAATCCTCGTGTTGGTATCAGGGAGAGCAGATGTTGTCGACGTCTCTTATGGATCGACTCAACACATTTTGGTTAATGTCTTGAGTAGGAAACATGTCAATGCAAAAACGGCATCAAGTGGAGGGTGCAAAAGAGATGCTTGACTCTGAAGGCCATCCAGTCGAGGGTTATACTCGTAACAAGTGTATAGAAAATTTGAATTAAAAGTATCAGCGTAGGCATATTTGTATTGGCTCAGGGTCCTTTTTGAAGGTTATATTGAATATTTATTTGATAATATTTCTTTTGTCATTACAGGGCACATTACATAGTGTTAGAGATCTGTAATAATTTTATACTACTTACTCGTACAAGGCCTTCAAAGACGGTCGAGAAATTACTCGTTCTGGACGACCTTCGACCTCTTCAACTGATGAAAATATAAAAACAATGAAAGAAAAAATCAACAGGCAAGGTTAAGGGGGTATTCTAGTCTAGAAATCAAATTTTGGGCAGTTTTTTTAATTTTATTAAAAAAAAAATCAAAAAATATTTTTACTATACACTTTTTTATGGTATTTTTATTGATATCTTAAGAATTCAGAAAAAAAAATTTACAAAAAAATATTAAAAATTAAAATAATTGGAGGGGGGGAGAAACAGGTCAAAAGGAATTCTTAACCAGTAAGGATTCTGTTATAGTTCCTACCTCAGGGAACACGAAAAAATTTTTTTTTTTTTTAAAAATGGCGACTGCCTGAAAATAGAAATCAATTTTTTACGCTTTTTTTTGAAATTCCTGAGTTTTTTTTTAATATTTAAAACAAAAATTTTGACACGATGCTGGTAGGAACGATAAAGAATTATATAAAGAAGATTCACACAAAATTTTAAGTAAATCGGTTGTATAGAACTTGAGATAATGCCGGTACCGTGCAGAAAAAAGTAGTTTCGTGAAGTGTAGCTACCTACCGGGCTAGGTACTGCGTCACTAAAGTAAGTGTAGCTCTTAAAATAATTTAAATTTTTAAAAATCTTTTGAGGGATATGTTCTTAATGGTCTAAGCTTTAAATATATGAAAATAAATCGAATTTTTCAAAATTCTAGAGTAGAATACCCCCTTAAGGAAATAACAAGAGCGCTTGACATCTCTCGCGAGTCCGTTCAAATGTTTTTGGTGAATTTTTTGGATATGAAACGCGTTCTTGCTGGACTCATCCCTATAAAGCTGATTTTTGTTTCAAAAATAGTACCGTAAACAGGTCTTATTGGATACCGTGGGAATTCTGATCCCAAATTCATTGAAAGCATTATAACTACCGATGAGACATGAGATTATGAGTTTGACGAGTCAACATTCAACGCAATGTAGGGAAAAAAATGAGTCGAAACCAAAAACACCACGCCAAAACCGAATGTATTAAATCTGGTGGGCACTACTTTGACGGCAACAAAATAAATATTGATGAATAATTAAATATTTTGCGTTTTATTTACAATTTCCGGGTACTTTGTCGCAATGTATGTTTGTGATTTTCTCACATGCCTTCTATATATCTTATAAATATTCCTCTATTTCACTTTTCCCTACTTTTCTCGTGCAGTATTCGCGTTATGTCTAAAACCGCTAAACGCCGAATATGATTCATTTAGGTCTTCTAACAAATTGAGACACATATTTTTGGTTCATTTGAGATCTCGCACCCAATATCTTTCTTTACCGTAAGCTTATATCTACGTTAAACCTTTTAATTGGAATATGCAATAATTTCTAAAAATTACTTTCACATTAGTTCATAATAACACACACACACAATCACAGCGGCCTAGAAGCGTTACCAACCACCTAGATACACCGCTGAGGACTTTCACAGCAAGAATAAATGTCTTTTGAAATAGAAAAATTAAATGAAGAGTCGCTAAGAATAAATTATGGTGAGTAGCGAGACATTTGCTTTAAAGTTTTTAATTAAAAGCTCACAAGAAGAATAACAAATCTTAGTGGCGCTACCAACACGGAACACCGGAAGATGGCCAACCCTCTGCGTTAATGTGTATGGTCACTTGGTTCACCAGTGGAGTTGGAAATTGCAACGTCGAGTGCAACACATTTACAATGCATGAGCAGTTCTACAAATCTTGCTTAGTAGACTTAGTTACACTAGTATGTCCGTATGTATATATTTATGTAGTTCCAACAACTTTGGACGCGATTAAATGACAAATACTTGCCGTTATCTTTTGTGCGGCCGCCGCTGGAGTGGCCACTCACTCATTTGCCGCCTAGAAGAGCGCTTGTAAGTAATTACCTCGGTTAATTAATTTAATGCTGTCATAATAAATAGTGAGTTGCTAGCAAATGGCATGCGCAGCCACACAGTTACAGTTTTTCCAACAACAACAGCAGCAAAAAAGAAATTAATTAAGTTTGCTTTAAAGTTAATTTTAGTGCACGATTAGTGAGCGGGTGTGAGAGAGCACAGATTTAATTTACGTTTTAAGCGCTGCAAAATGTATTTACACAAATCAAAGGAGACGAGAACCCTTGCATTTGAGCTGAACGGCACCAATGCACACTCTGGGCAAAACCAACGGGAAAAGAATTAATGTAAGCATAAAATCGTTTTAGCGCTGCTGAAAAGCGAAAATATTTGCTTAATTTGCTCAGCAATTGACTTTGGCGCGCTGCTCGCCCGCTTCGTCGAGTGAGCGTGGGTCCATTCCGAGTGGCTTCTTAGTGTCATTAGAAGGAAAAAACTTTCGCCCCGCTTGCTTAATCACCGACAGGTGGTGAATGCGGAGCCGCAACTGCATGCTCTGCAATGGCTCGTCACGTCACGTCAAACTTCCCTTTTCACACCGCACCACCACTAGACCGCTAATTTAGCATTCAAATAGCTGCAACAAATGCTAATGAAAATTACATTTGCAACTGCTGCGATTCGAATAAACTTTTCCATTAAAAACAAGGGAAACACACTTTGGAAATCGAGATAAATTGAATCTGCTTCACAACTCTCCCGGCAGCGCTTTGCTTGAAGTTTTCTTTATGACTTCTTATGTAAATGTGTACTTCTAGAATTGTCTGCCACTGCTTGAGTGCCTCGGTGAGTTCGGATTGCCTTCGCTCATCAATTTTGTTGCGTGAATTGTGTTGTCTCTTTAAATGTGCTTTCCTTTGTCATTCAAATTTGAGTTTCATTATTTTTGAAATTAACTTGTATTTATTCGTGGTCAGTAATCGCATTTCAATTAAAATAGGTATGCAACAAGCTGGCTGAAAAGTTCTTATAATTCTTTAGATTTTTAGACAAAATCGGATTTTAATTTTAATCATAGCAACCTGTATAATAATTAAGAGGATCAGTGGATTATGGCGGTCTACGTCTTCCAACTTTTCACTAAAAGTGTTGCTATTCGATTTGTCTTGTGATTCAAATTAGACTTCAGTCTTGCCGATTATCCACGAAGTTTTCTCAAAATCTGAAAACAGGGAGAGTTCGTACTCAATTCGATGTCCAATTCGTAAAAGCGGAGTACGCTTGATTGGTTTCTGTCACGCTATATTCTTTTGACGTAAGCTCGCACGAGATCCTTTTTACTGACCTTAGGAAAAACATGGTGTAAGAGAACTGTGGTACATTTCAGGCTCCTTACGTACAGCTGCAAACGAAACCATTGGCTTTCGGAAAAGGTAAAAGAAAAGCTAGTACGACAAGGAGTTACGGTTCGCAGTAGAGAGAAAACAGACTACCTACCTCGCAACGTTACAATCGATCACAAAACGTACGGGGTGAGATAAATACCGACAGTTGAAGAAGGAAGCGCGACGCATTTGCAGCCAAAAAAAAAAAAATAGGCCGAAATGTTTAAGTAAGAAGAGTTTTGTAAGCTGACCGATAGGGGTAATGCAAGAAAATTCTATGAAAAGCTTCGGCGGCTAACAAAAGGTTTCAAGAACCCCCTCTTTTAGAACCCCCAGAGGATATCTCGTGACTGATGCCTAATTATGGAGGAAACAATTCCCCAGCCTGATGAATGGCAGTGAAAGCAAAACAGCAGGAAATGGTGAACCCGGTTCCCCAATCGATGACCATGTAGCAGATGTTCCGTTGCCTGACCATGTAGGAGTTCGAATAGAAATAACCCGCTTGGAAAACAACAATGCGACGGGGGCCGACCTGTTCGTCAACTTTAGTGTTGAGTTGCTTAGTCGAAGAGACCGAAACCCATGTCGTCATCTTCCTCGGACTCCGACTCCTCCTTTTTGGCTTCTTCCTTCTTTTCGGCAGTCGCGTCAGCACCAGCAGCTGGAGCAGAGGCAGCAGCAGCAGCGACAAACTGGCTGGGGTCCTTGATGAACTCCTTGATGGTAGCAGCTTCCTTGAAGTCCACTTCGGTGGCAGCAGCAATAGCCTTGTCTGAACTTGGTATTCACGAAAAATTTCAGCTGTCTAAACTGTCGTTCAGCTATATGTTTTAGTACCGTCAGTGTCGGGAAAGAAATTTCCGAGCTATTCGATATTAAACGAGGTTTCGGACAAGGCGACTCCCTATCGTTAACAACCGCGCCGTTAGTCAAAGCCAAGAAGCGCAGCAAATGGGTCTGATAGTGAATGAGTGCGAGACGTAATCCTATCTCCTGTCATTAAACAGTTGCCAGTTACTCTTAACTTCGATGTCGTAGGTAATTACGTCTAACTTGGAACCAGCAATTTGCACCAACAACAACGTCAAGATCGAAATCTAACTGACTGAATAGGCAGTTGAGAGGTAAAGTTCTCTCTCGAGGAACAAAGGCCAATTTCTACAAGTTACTCATCATTCCCGTCCTTCTACATGGTACAGAGGCATGGACGATTACAACATCTGATGAGTCGGCGTTACGAGTTTTCAAGAGAAAGGTTCTGCGGAAGATGTGTGACCCTTTGCGCATTGGAAATGGCGATTACCGCGGACGTCGGAACGATGAGCTGTACGAGTTATACGACGATATTGACATACTTCCGCGAATCGAGATACAGTGGCTACGCTGACTAGGTCGTATCGTCCGAATGGATGAAAACACTCCAGCCTTAGAGTACCTGTCGGGGGAAGCAGAGCAGCACCACTCCGTTAGAAAGATCAGGTGGAGAAGGACGTGGCTACACTTGGGGTCTCCAATTGGTGCCAAATCAAATCAATCGTCGGTTACTCAAGTGCACATAAAATGCCTTTTCAAATTTTTCACTTAATAAAAAAAGATTTTTCTGACTTGACTCCACTCAATTACTTCGAATTTTTCTAATTAAAAACATGTTTAAACTGCCTTGAATATACTGGAATGATATATGCACATATATCAAATACCTGCCTTCTCCCCACAGACCACAAACCGAGACCACAAATGCAGATGTTTGTCATTCCTAATTTCTTTGTGAACTTTGAGCTCTCGTGTTTTTCAATTAGCTCATTGTAAAGTCCAAATGCAATAAGGAAAAATTTCTGGCAATACTTGCACAATTATTGCTTTGCTTGCCGTTACAATTGCAACAACAACAATAGCAAAGCGGGCAAATAGTATTGAAGGTAAAACCTCAAATAGCATTATATAAAATCTGGAAAAAACACAGAAAACAGCAGAGGAGAAACTTACGCAGATAATGCACTTTACTACTTTCTTCCCATTGACTATTTCACTGGCAAATTTGCTTTCCATGGCACCGGCAGAGGCTGCGCTTGGCTGCATTGCACCAATGGGAGAATTTCAATTTCAGAATTATTTTTCTTTTGCGTAGAAATTGTGCTGCAAGCCATACTTGCAATACCTGCGGTGCTGTTGCAACCCAACCTGCGCTCTGACCAACGCATTTGGCCCGCAGCGTAGTCCTGTGTCAGTTTACAGTTAGCTCATGGGTGGCGCTGGTATAAAATTCGCAACAATGGACATACGAGACCCGGGTTAGCATAAGTCAGCATAATGAAATTTAGTGTTCAACAGTTCTGTGCATGTGTTTGTTAACACCCCCACACATACACCCACAAACACATGTACACACGGTACGCTCAGTGCAACAAGCCTTACAATTTAGTTCATTTTAGGCTTTTGTGTTTTGCCCCAAAGGTGACTTCATCAACGGAGTTAGTGCGAATGCAGCTGTTGGTGGCGCCTCTAAGCCGATTTGCACTGCATTGCACACATTGCACCATTGTTTTCACCAAAACAAGGGCAAAGCTCTTTTTTGACGTCTGCAAATGAGAATTTTTGATTTCCAATGCCACTGCTGCACCGGTGGCCTCAGTCGGTATTGGTGCTCCGGTGCCACTGTGTGGTTGTGCGCTGCCGTTATGCTTGCACAGTGCATTTGTATTATTCGAATTCTTAGGAAAATATTTGTAGTTAGAACTAATAATAAAGTAAGAAATTTTTGTTTTAATTATTTTGGAAATCTGCTAGCTAAAGTTCTGCCTTTATTTGCGGGAATATTCATCGTTTCTTGAAAATCATGTAAATAACGGTTTACGTTAATAAACAAATAATAAACAAAAATAATTTTGTTCTCATCTGCCAGTGTTAATGGAAAATAAAAAATTCTTCTAAAAATATTTCCAAAAATCTAAAATTCTTCTAAAAATACTTATTTACTAAGCTTAATTTTTTTTTACTTCAAATTTTGCCTAGCTCGCCACTGTGCTGCGCATCGAAAATTCAGTGTCCGCTGATACTTTGAGTGCAAAAGTATTGTTTTACAGCCGTAGGATAGGCCAGATGCCTCGCCTCGCTGTCAAAGCTTCTCGCTCGAACTAGGAAATTTTAAGTGCACAAAAACCACTAATTACTCATACGCCCCGGCACATGCCTCTAAGCAGATTAAGCAATATGCAACGCTGGCACAATGCAGCTTTGCAAAACACAAATGTGAAATGTAATGCATTTCTGAATAAGTAGAAAATAAAGAAAAATGCAGTAGTTTACCGGATTATGGCCAAATGCATTAATAAGAAGAAAAATTTCGATTTTTTCATGAAATTTATTTGATTCTCGAAACTTAATATTTCGCGTGAATACATCATATTTGTATGTATATATGCATTATAAACTAAAAGTGCAGTTAATCGAAGGATGCCTTCACGTATTATATTAATCCAAGCAAGTTATGCTGAACATTTTAAGATGTTATCTCTGCACAAAGCATCTTTTTAAAATCCTGAAGTTCAAATAACTGACTCTGAGGAATACTTTACGTTGATATACAAACATATAAAATCCACTCACTTTGTGTCTGGAATAATAATTTTAGCCTGCAAAAATATAATACAAATCAAGAGGTGTCTTAAGAAAAGGAAGGGTTGTTTTGGAGGATTCACACATTTCTTATAAGGACTCGATTTGAAACGGTCAGTTAGTCGCCATTGTCCGCATAGAACTTAGAGTTTACATATCCACACAGGAAAAAGTTTAACGTTGCGATTTTACATGATCTTGGTTTCCAATTGACCGGCTCAAAACCTAAAATTATTTTTTCACCAAAGTGTTCTCTCAATAAATCCAAAGGTTGATACGAAGCCAAATGTCGCAGAGATCACGAGCTCACGGTCACCATTAACGGTTGCGTTCTCACCGGCATAATTTTTGAAGGAATATGGAGCGATGATTTGCCGACCCACAACCCACGTGAAACCGTAGTTTTTGTTTTTTTATTTTTTGGATAAAATGACAGCTCTTGAATCGCTTTAGGTTGTTCTTGGTTCAAAATGTATCAATTTTGTTCAAAATTCGTTCGTTTATATAAGAGCTTGATTTAAATCAAACAGTTTGTATGGCAACTTTATGATATAGTGAACCAATATTCGCGATTCTGACAAATACAAGTGCAAATTTTAGATCAATATATAAAAACCTGAGATACTAGTTCGCGTATATATAGACAGACATTGCTGAGTCGACCCAGCTTATCACCCTGTTCAAATATAATTATATACACTATTTAAGGTATCCAAAATTTCCTGCTAAGCGTTACAAACTTCGTGTCGAACGATAAAAATTAATAAATACTGTTCAG
Source organism: Bactrocera correcta (assembly GCA_027475135.1). NCBI lineage: Eukaryota > Metazoa > Arthropoda > Insecta > Diptera > Tephritidae > Bactrocera > Bactrocera correcta. Next base: position 108,630,157 of record CM050323.1, read on the forward strand.
TGTATAAAATAAAGATACATATGTAAGTCAATCGAAGTGTCACTTTACAAATTTGTTGATAGCCATGGCAATCTATCTAAGGCGAAATGCATGCAGAAATATTGTCCTTTCTTTGCCATTTTATAAGCATATAATAATATTTTGTCATTTTTATCTTGCTTCGAAGACAATATTTGTTTAACTTCGGAATTTTATACTATCCTCGTCATGGCTGCTCATTTGGCCGTTTCTGCTGGTCGCTCTAAAATTGCTCGTTAACCCAGAAGCAGAGACAAACGCTGTAGAGCAGCATAATCAGGTGTCGAATTTCGTGCTTGACTGGCCGTGTTTTCTTATGTGTTGACATTGCAGCCGGAATAATGCAGCAATAAAGCTATAAATAAAATAAAGATATAAAAATATTTATATTTTTAGTTATAATAACATGAAATAAATTCTGAAAATATGCATGGCAATATTGGGTAATCATAATAATGTATATTTCCATAAAGGAAGTAGGAATATTGCTGTTTTTTGCTTCAGCTGTTAAATGGAAACTTTGCAAAAAAGAGTATGGATCAATTTTGTCATTAACTAAGACGTTTTATTTCCTAAATTGTTCACTTAAAAAAATTTAAAAATTCTTAGTCACATGAATTTTTTAGACAACATTTACTCGTACTATATATTATAACAATAATTAAACAAAATGCTTTGTCTAAAAGTATTTCAATTATAGGTTTTCCTAAAGTACTTAATTTGAATATCTATGTTCTGGAGGATGGTGAAATACCATATGTAGAACTTCACGCAAGTAAGGAACGTTTTGTGACCGTCATTCACTAGACCAAGTATACTCTGGATGAGAAGTCAAAACAACCCTCATTTGGCTTGGGAACCCCCACGTAAAAAACACCCCCAGTGAAACGAAGAAAACAGGATAAGATGAGAGACCGCCACTTCCACCGCATTAAGGACTACGATTTAAGGGCTTGTACCAGGAATGTCCGGTGCCTTAATTGGGAAATTGCCACTGCCCAGGTGGTTGATGTCCTCATAAAAGTAAAATCTGACATCATCGCTGTCCGATCCTTATGGCATTTAATGCAGTGGTCAGATTCGTGATGAGAGATACCCACAATCCGCAACAAAGTGACGTTCTTCAACATATCGCTGATTTTTGCCCACGCGCTAATGGTTCAATCTATGACAGCTGCCCAGCCACGATGTCAAAATCATGCTTAGGGACTCTAACGCCAGGATGGGTATCTTTGGCACACATTCGATAAATTCAGCCTTCATAATGAAATATCCCCCAAATCGATTGAAGCTGATCGACTCTGCCAATGCCCGAAATATGGTTATCTGTGGTACTGGATTCCAACATAAAAACAATTATCAAACCAACTGCATGTGACTCAAAAAGCCGCCAACCACACCAATAATGTTGTGATGGACGGAAGCCAGGGCTCAAGTGTTTCAGATGGATATACGCTACGAGGTCCTATCATTAACTCGGACCACTATCTTGTTGCAGCCGAGATATGCACCCGCCTCTGTGCAGTATAAAACGCACTTCAATAAACACAAGGAAGGTTCGAAGTCAGAAGCTGCAATCACAACAGACGAACGATTTTCTACTCGATTTGCACACCTGCTCTCTAAGAACACTCATCAGCAACTCAGTATAAGGGAACTGTGAGACGACATTTCAAACTCCTTATGCACAGCTGCAAATGAATCCATTGATTTTCGAAGAAGACAAAAGAACAACGAAATGCGATGTCGCAGAGGACTGAAAACAGATTACTTAAGAAGCGAGCCTACAGAAACCCGAAATACGTGAGTACGCTTGACAGGCTGGCCCGCAGGGATAATGCTCGAAAATTCTACGGAAAAAATTCGACGACTAACAGAAGGTTTTATGACCGGAGTATATATTTGAGTTCCCAGAAGTGATTTGGTAACTGATACCCAGAGCACATAACATGGAACGAACAGTCCTCGGACTCACGACGTTACTGTTGACAGTCATAACTTTGAAGTCGTAGATAACTTCGTCTATTCTGGAACCAGCATCAACACCACTAAAATATCAGCCTTTAACTCCAACGCAGAATAAGGCTTGCCAACAGATGCTACTTCGGACTGAGGAGGCAATTGAGAAGTAAAGTCCTCTCTCGACTAACAAAGACAAAACTCTAGCAAGCATCGATGCGAACTCCGAAAAAATTATTCAGATCGGGTCCTTCCAGCATAGAGCTGTCATACAAATTGAACAATTTATAAAAATTAATCTTAACTAATATTTCATAACTTTCAGCATATTGAAAGAAATTTTTTTTCCCAGCCAAGCCAGTTTTTACAGAGTCATCAAAGATGTGTGTGGTGTGGAAAGGAAAATTTTTGAATTAAAAAATATTTTTTAAAGAAATGTTGGAAATATGACTAACCTGGAACTACTCAAAGACGAAAAAGAATTCTTATATGTACATATCCATAAAAGGAATTTGAAGGGTAAATAAAAAAATATTTCTGTTTTGGGAAAAATATTTGAAAATGTTTGCAATTACCCAAACACGCCTCACGTGACGAATTCGGTAAAAGGAGCACCATTAACCCAAATGAGATCCTTAGAGAATACAACAGAAAAGATAACGAAAAATGGGGCAAGAAAAATGCGATTCATTTGATGTTATTAAAGAATTTTCACGACAAAAGCGGAAGCGGCAGAGCGTAAATCCAAATGATAATGATTACAAAGTATGAGGATTTGCTCGGATCGGCGAGTGTGAGTGCGGGAAGTGGCAAAACGAATGGAAGCACTCGATGCCAGATTGGCTATTGAATGGAGCGCTTATTAATATGCTTACGCACACAGGCGCACATACGGATAATTATATCCTTTAGCCGTGTGCCGATGAATTGAAAATTGAAAAATTCTCACGCAATTTTATTACATCCACACCGGCTCATTCTCACTTCGATTTCCTTTTGTGCCGTGCTTTGCACTTTTTGCATTCACATTTTAATGCCCCGCAGCTTCGTTAGCCCGTCTTTTGTATGCTCCTCCAGCACGTCTGACAGACAGCACGACCACACACACACATACAGCTATCAAAGCCTACTTATGCCTGAATGGTTTCATAAACTGCAACGGTGGCGTGTATGGGTGTGTGTACAGCGACGCCTCAATAGTTTGCCTTTCATTTCATTCATACGCTACGCGTAATGGTACAATCCATATTCATTGGTGAAACTACAGCATAAAGCAAAAAAATTCTATGGCGTTGCATACTTTTCAGCGCAGCGCCAACAACCAGCCAACACGTGCGCGCATATGTGTGTGCTCAATCATTTGTGGTAGCTTGTAATGGCTTCATGGGTACAAATTCAATCGACGCAGCACACACTTCGGGCCACACATAAAAGTGTATTTCAATTTAATTTAATGGCTAATAATGTGGCTGCACTACACACTTGCTGGTATTGGTGTTGGTGTGTGAGTGTGAGTGTGTGTAGATTTGCCAGCGATTTCAGTTAAATTCAGTTTTAAGTGCTCAGGTTAACCGAAGCGCACTAAATTGAAAAGCGCAGAAACGCAGCGTAAAGGGCCAAAGGGCTGCCATAAAAATTGTCGACAAATTGAATTTAATGTCACCTGCCGTGCATATGCATACTCGTGTGGGAACATTATGGCTGGTATGGGAACACGGTGTCGCACCTGCCCTTGTAAGCGGTGCGGCGCCATCATCGCGCTTCATTTTCAAAGTGCTCTTAGGCGCCTTTCCACTTCGAAAATAAATTCAAAGTATGATTGTTGAATTTTTGGCAAACATTAAATGTAATTGTTATCGCCAATGAGTGTATAATTTGTATATACGAGTATACTATATATGTATATGTATGTATATGGGATGAGTCGTTTCATAAAAGTGCAAAAATATTTAAAAATTTCCGAAATAATTTAGTCACATTTTTATCGAACTAAAAATACTTCAATAAATTAGTAATTGGTTACTTAAATCAAGTCTGTGCTTCCAATTTCACTATATCAGAAGTATAGAATTTTATTTCATCCACAGCAGTATTTTTATAGACGCGTCTAGACGTATAAGTATCATTGCGCCTTGCGTCGTTGCTACGATTTGCTTAGTGTGAAGTTGGAATCATGTCCAGTAGCCTAGTTTTTGTAAAGGCATAGTTTGAGGAAATTTAGTCTAAAGAAACGAATTCCGGCCGTATTTTGGCAACTGATCAAAAAATAATTACTTTTTGATTTTTATTTTTTGTAACAGTACACACAATAAATTACAAAAATTTAATTTTTTTTCTTAAGAATATGGGAATAAAGGCCATATTGTCGATGTCACGATTTCTACTCTTAAGGTAATCTAAAATGAACACAGTGACACATTATTAATTAATACAAAATTAGGAAAAAAATCACGAAAAAGCGACTTTTCAAAAAAGATAAGTTGTCATCGAGGCCATCCAAGACCCAGTAAACGTGCGGTTTTCACTGTTAGAGAGAGGGATGTCAGAGGGGTAACAGGGTATGCAAAGAGATGGTTAGTGTCATTCAGAGATTCGTTGCACGCTGGACACATTCCCACAATTCTCACAAGTGCCGGTTCTGCATTGAAAGAACTGACACGGATTTTATCCGGCCAAGAGCTGGCATTTCCGTTCTAACCTCGCTTGAATCAGTAAATTTATAGTTTTTAAAGTTTCGTTGACCACTCCAGCTGAGATATTTTTAAACAACAAAACAATGGAAATATGGAAAAAAAGAATATAATAGGCCCATTAGGAAGGTTTTTTGTCCGATCGTATATTTTTCGCGTACAATAATTAATCCCATTTCTGTGCGAAACAAACTTGTCAGAGCTTCGGTTGAAAACAACGATAAAAGTCCCCTAACTTAAAAGTCGATCTTATAGCTGGTTACAAAGCAGCTTTTAATTGTCATCAATACATTAATTTCTACTTATAAATTTAAAATAATTATAACATCACAAACTCTAGGAATCATTAGATGGAAATACTAGTTATGACGGATCAATTTCATTTTTCAAAATTTTTACATAAATTTCTCGCACTGCACTTTTCCTTCAGTTCTATGCCTTAAGAGTGACCCAATATGTCTCTCGTGTTTAAATAACGCTTTCTTATTTCCCTGCGCAGATTAAATAAATAGTAAAGTACTCAAAATTAATGCGCCCTTTCAAACATACATATTTACATAAGTACAAAAACAACAACCACGAGCAAGAAAAATAACTGTGCTGCAATTGCAAAGCGTTAAGTGTGTGTGTGTGTGTGTGTGAAGATGTGGAAACAATGAATCCACTCAAAGACAATAACTCACCGAAACTTTTGTGTAGAATGAAAGAAAACAGCCGACGGCTAAATGTGGCTGCTTCACAGCATACAAAAGCAGCAAAGCAACAGACAACCGGCAACAATTTGCACTGCAGCTGCCACACACAAGCACACAATGCAAGTTGAAGGGGGAAGGAACAAAGAAAAAAAAGCAAAAACAATTTATGGAAAAGATGAAAGTTTTATGTTTTTGTTGTAGTAAATTTGAAGAAGTGCCATAATTGCCAGCGACTAGAACTGCATTTTGTAGCTCATTTAAGTGAATAGACGCAGCATGCGCAAATTATAAAACAATATTAATAACTGTTTTGCTTTGCTATTTTCTATGTTCGCTTTTTGTTATTTCTTGGCGTTTTTAGAAAAGTAAATTACGTATACGCAGCGGTGGCCGTCAGCTTACTGAAGAAATATGCGCGCACAGTGCATTGTTATGGCCGAATGAGAGCGCTGACATAATAGCATTGCTGAAGGGGGGTGCAAGAGGGCGTCTGTGAAAGTAGTTAGCGGTCAGTTGAGGGAAAAGCAAGGCCGCTCGAGAGCTTATAAGCGGAAATAAGCGAGGATGCTAACAAAAGATAATGAGTTGTACTCAACTTCAAGTGATTTACTTAAACAAACTTTTCGCTTTTGGTATTCCAATAGTTGTTTTTAATAAATACACGCTATCAGTGTAATTATGTATGTAATTGCAAAACTTTAAATAGACGCTTTCATCATAATTTGACTTCGCTGCGAGCCGCAATCCTTTTCAAATGCAATGTGTTTACTTGTGTGTGTGTGAAAGCAACAGCTGCTGGCCGCGAGATAACTGCAACTAAAAGCTGAGCTGTCAGCGCAGCTAAAATGCGCTGTTGCCAGTGCTAAACGGCCAGCTGGGCAAATGCTGTAAATGGCGGAAAAGGTTGGTGGTGGAGGGAACAGAATAGCTTAGGAAGTGTCAGTTCAAATCTGGCGCACGTACGCCGCTGTGCTAAATAATTGTAATGCAACAGCAGTAGAGTCAGCATGCAACAGTTAGCATATGATTACAGCTACGTGCAAGGCCAAGCGGTCGCTGCGGGTCATCAGCGGCGCAGAGGAAACCCGCTAAATGTCGCTTAATTACAGCGAAGGCACAAACGCACATTTCCATTAATGCATTTATTATCATGCAAATAAATTTATTTTTTGTTATTGCGCCACAAGCAACACACACCAACACACAAAGTGCTGTATGGTACTTTTGTGGTTTCAGCGCCCGCTTATCGAGCGTTTCGCATGAATTATTTGCACAGATGAAAATTAATTACACATTTGTTGATTCTAAATAATGCAAGTTCCATTCAATGGACAAATGCGACAAAGTTTTGCCACAACAACAACTATAACAATAACTAAAACAAATACAATTTAATGCCTATTATGAAATTAATTAATTCAAGTATCACAAAGATCGGCAGATAAGATACTTAGGAAATTACCTTTGTCGTTATTTATATTTGTCTTGTAATTATTTTATGTATAAGTGCATGTGTGTGTGTGTGTGTAAGCTTAGCAAGCAAATATTGTATTGTTTATTAGCAATTTCATTTTGTAATAACTGCAATTAATTTATTAAAATGCCACTCGGTTATTTACCATTACAATTTAATCTCGTTGAATTAGCCAATTGAAAATTGGTTCGGAGACAATTGCTCTTTCCGCATCGCAGATAAGT
>CM050323.1:108638216-108678598 GCA_027475135.1 Bactrocera correcta
GAGGGAGTATTCATCATTTCTTGAAAATCATGTAAATAACGGTTTACGTTAATATTTTTGCAAGCCTAAGTAAAAATAATTTTGTTCTCATCTGCTAGTGTTAATGGAAAATAAAAAATTCTTCTAAAAATATTTCTAAAAATCGAAAATTCTTCTAAAAAATACTTTTTTACTAAGCTTCATTTTTTTTTTGCTTCAAATTTTGCCTCGCTCGCCACTGTGCTGCGCATCGAAAATTCAGTGTCCGCTGATACTTTGAGTGCAAAAGTATTGTTTTACAGCCGTAGGATAGGCCAGATGCCTAGCCTCGCTGTCAAAGCTTCTCGCTCGAACTAGGAAATTTTAAGTGCACAAAAACCACTAATTACTCATACGCCCCGGCACATGCCTCTAAGCAGATTAAGCAATATGCAACGCTGGCACAATGCAGCTTTGCAAAACACAAATGTGAAATGTAATGCATTTCTGAATAAGTAGAAAATAAAGAAGAATGCAGTAGTTTACCGGATTATGGCTAAATGCATTAATAAGAAGAAAAATTTCGATTTTTTCATGAAATTTATTTGATTCTCGAAACTTAATATATCGCGTGAATACATCATATTTGTATGTATATATGCATTATAAACTAAAAGTGCAGTTAATCGAAGGCTGCCTTCACGTATTATATTAATCCATGCAAGTCATGCTGAACATTTTAAGATGTTGGCTCTGCACTAAGCATCCTTTTAAAATCCTGAAGTTCAAATAACTGACTCTGAGGAATACTTTACGTTCATAAACTTAAAAAATCCACTCACTTTGTGCCTGGAATAATAATTTTGGCCTGGAAAAATAAAATACAAATCAAGAGGTGTCTTAAGAGAAGGAAGGGTTGTTTTTAAGGTTTCACACTTCTCTTATAAGGATTTGTTTTGAAACGGTCAGTTCGTCGCCATTGTCCGCATAGAACTTAGCCTTTACATATCCACACAGGAAAAAAAGTTTAACGGTGTGATATAACATGATCTTGGTGGCCAGTCGACCGGCTTAAAACTTAAAATAATTTTTTTAGCGAAGTGTTCTCTCTATAAATCCATAGATTGATGCGATGTGTGGGAAGTAGCGCCGTCTTGTAGAAACCAAATGTCGTCGAGATCACGGGCTTCAATTTCAGACATCAAATAGTCAGTTATCATGGCGCGAAACGGTCGCCATTGGGGGTTACGTTCTCTTCGGCATTATTTTTGAAGAAATATGTGCCGATGATTCAACCGGCCCACAAGTTGCTCTTCGTCCCAAATACGTCAAGTTTGATCGAACACGTCCAATCATCTTGCAAATTGTCTTTTAAGGACTTGATTTTAATCGGTTTATATGGCAGCTATATGATAAAGTGATCTGAGATCAAGGTATTTATTTATATGTATATATACTTTATAGTCTTTCCAACACTTCCTTCTGGTCGTTACAAACTTTGTTGTAAACTTAATAAACTTTAAACTCACATATAAAGATACATATGTAAGTCAATCGAAGTGTCATCTTACAAATTTGTTGATATCCATGGCAATCTATCTAAGGCGAAATGCATGCAGAAATATTGTCCTTTCTTTGCCATTTATAAGCATAGAATAATATTTTTTCATTTTTATCTTGTTTTGAAGACAATATTTATTTAACTTCGGAGTTTTATACTATCCTTGTCATGGCTGCTCATTTGGCCGTTGCTGCTGGTTGCTCTAAAATTGCTCGTTAACCCAGAAGCAGAGACAAACGCTGTTGAGCAGCATAATCAGGTGTCGAATTTCGTGCTTGACTGGCCGTGTTTTCTTATGTGTTGACATTGCAGCCGGAATAATGCAGCAATAAAGCTATAAATAAAATAAAGCTGATAAAAATATTTATATTTTTAGTAATAATAACATGAAATAAATTCTGAAAATATGCATGGCAATATTGGGTAATCATAATAATGTATATTGCCATAAAGGAAGTAGGAATATTGCTGTTTTTTTGCTTCAGATTTTAGATGGAAACTTTGCAAAAAAGAGTATGGATCAATTTTGTCATTAATTAAATACGTTTTATTTCCTAAATTGTTCACTTAAAAAAATTTTAAAATTTTTAGTTACATAAATTTTTTAAACAACATTTACTATATAAGTATTATAACAATAATTGAACAAAATGCTTTGTCCAAAATAATTTCAATCACAGGTTTTCCTAAAGTACATAATTTGGATATCTATGTTCTGGAGGATGGTGAAATACCATATGTAGAACTTCACGCAAGTAAGGAACGTTTTGTGACCGTCATTCACTAGACCAAGTATTCTCTGGGTGAGAAGCCGAAACAACCCTCGCTTGGCTTGGGAACCCCCACGTAAAAAACACTCCCAATTAAAAGAAGAAAACAGGATGAGATGAGAGACCGCCACTGCCAACGCATTAAGGACTACGATTTAAGAGCTTGTACCTGGAATGTCCAGTCCCTTAATTGGGAAAGTGCCGCTGCCCAGGTGGTTGATGTCCTCGTAAGAGTAAAAGCTAACATCAACGCCGTCCGATCCTTATGGCATTTAATGCAGTGGCCAGATTAGTGATGAGAGATACCCACAATCCGCAACAAAGTGACGTTCTTCAACACATCGTTGATTTTTGCCCACGCGCTGACAGGTCAAAGTTGCCTTCTATGAGCGCTTGGAGCGCATCTATGACAACTGCCCAAGCCACGATGTGAAAATCATGCTTAGGGACTCTAACGCCAGGATGGATATCTTTGGCATACAGTCGATAAATTCAGCCTTCATAATGAAATATCCCCAAATAGATTGAAGCTGATCGACTCCGCCAATGCCCGAATTATGGTTATTTGTGGTACTGGATTCCAACATAGAAAAAATCATTATAAAAACTGGAGTGACTCGAAAAGCCACCAACCAAACCGATAGTGTTGTGATAGACGAAAGCCAGGGCTCCAATGTTTTAGATGTGCATACGCTATGAGGTCCTATCATTAACTCGGACCATCTTGTTGCAGCCAAGATACGCACCCGCCTCTGTGCAGTATAAAACTCACTTCAATAAGCACAAGGAAGGTTCGAAGTCAGAAGCTGCAAACTTAACAGACGAACGATTTTCTACTCGACTTGCACACCTGCTCTCTAAGAATACTCATCAGCAACTCAGTATAAGGGAACTGTGAGACGGCATTTCAAGCTCCTTATGCACAGCTGCAACGAATCCATTGGTTTTCGAAGAAGACAAAAGATCAACTGATAGGATGGGAAGTGCCGTGCCGCAGTGGACAGAAAACAGATTACCTAAGAAGCGAGCCTCCAGAAATTCGAAATACGTGAGTACGCTTGACAGGCTAGCCGGCGGGTATAATGCTCGAAAATTCTACAGCAACTAATAGAAGGTTTTATGACCGGAATATATATTTGAATTCCCAGAGGTGATTTAGTAACTAATACCCAGAGCACATAACATAGAACGAACAGTCCTCGGACTCACGACGTTACTGTTGACAGTGATAACTTTGAAGTCGTAGATAATTCTGGAATCATCATCAACACCACTAAAATATCAGTCTTTAACTCCAACGCAGAATAAGTCTTGCCATTAGATGCTACTTCGGACTGAGTAAGCAATTGAGAAGTAAAGTCCTCTCTCGACTAACAAAGACAAAATTGTAGAATCTGTCACAATGTGACCTCCGAAAAAATTATTCAGATCGGGTCCTTCTAGCATGGAGCTATCATACAAACTGAACAATTTATAAAAATTAATCTAAACTAATATTTCATAACTTCCACCATATTGAAGAAAATTTTTTTCCCCAGCCAAGCCAGTTTTTACAGAGTCATCAAAGATGTGTGTGGTGTGGAGGGAAAATTTTTGAATTAAAAAATAATTGTTAAAAAAATGTTGGAAATATGACTAACCTGGAACTACTCAAAGACGAAAAAGAATTCTTATGTGTTCATATCCATAAAAGGAATTTGAAGGGTAAATAAAAAAATATTTCTGTTTTGGGAAAAATATTTGAAAATGTTTGCAATTACCCAAACACGCCTCACGTGACGAATTCGGTAAAAGGAGCACCATTAACCCAAATGAGATCCTTAGAGAATACAACAGAAAAGATAACGAAAAATGGGGCAAGAAAAATGCGATTCATTTGATGTTATTAAAGAATTTTCACGACAAAAGCGGAAGCGGCAGAGCGTAAATCCAAATGATAATGATTACAAAGTATGAGGATTTGCTCGGATCGGCGAGTGTGAGTGCGGGAAGTGGCAAAACGAATGGAAGTACTCGATGCCAGATTGGCTATTGAATGAAGCGCTTATTAATATGCTTACGCACACAGGCGCACATACGGATAATTATATCCTTTAGCCGTGTGCCGATGAATTGAAAATTGAAAAATTCTCACGCAATTTTATTACATCCACACCGGCTCATTCTCACTTCGATTTCCTTTTGTGCGGTGCTTTGCACTTTTTGCATTCACATTTTAATGCCCCGCAGCTTCGTTAGCCCGTCTTTTGTATGCTCCTTCAGCGCGTCTGACAGACAGCACGACCACACACACACATACACCTATCAAAGCGTACTTATGCCTGAATGGTTTCATAAACTGCAACGGTGGCGTGTACGTCTGTGTGCGTGTGTGTACAGCGACGCCTCAATAGTTTGCCTTTCATTTCATTCATACGCTGCGCGTAACGGTACAATTCATATTCATTGGTGAAACTACAGCATAAAGCAAAAAATTTCTATGGCGTTGCATACTTTTCAGCGCAGCGCCAACAACCAACACGTGCGCGCATATGTGTGTGTTCAATCATTTGTGGTAGCTTGTAATGGCTTCATGGGTACAAATTCAATCGACGCAGCACACACTTCGGGCCACACATAAAAGTGTATTTCAATTTAATTTAATGGCTAATAATGTGGCTGCACTACACACTTCTCGGTGTTGGTGTTGTTGTGGGTGTGTGAGTGTGTGTAGATTTGCCAGCGATTTCAGTTAAATTCAGTTTTAAGTGCTCAGGTTAACCGAAGCGCACTAAATTGAAAAGCGCAGAAACGCAGCGAAAAGGGCCAAAGGGCTGCCATAAAAATTGTCGACAAATTGAATTTAATGTCACCTGCCGTGCATATGCATACTCGTATGGGAACATTATTACTGGTATGGGAACACGGTGTCGCACCTGCTCTTTTAAGCGGTGCGGCGCCATCATCGCGCTTCATTTTCAAAGTGCTCTTAGGCGCCTTTCCACTTCGAAAATAAATTCAAAGTATGATTGTTGAATTTTTGGCAAACATTAAATGTAATTGTTATCGCCAATGAGTGTATAATTTTTATATATGTATATACGAGTGAGCCTGTTTCATAAATGTGCAATAAAAAACATTTTAAAAATTTCCGAAATATATTAGAGTCACATTTTTATCGAACTAAAAATACTTTAATAAATTAGTAATTGGTTACTTAAAACAACTTTGTGCTTCCAATTTCACTATATCAGAAGTATAGAATTTTATTTCATCCACAGCAGTATTTTTAATAATTTTTTTAATAATATTTTTATAAATATCATTGCGCCTTATTCAAAAAAAAAAAAAAAACAAAAACAATATCGATTGTAGATCATATATATTATACATATTTCCCAAATTTTCTTTATTTTCACTGTCATTAGTACATATAAATTATGACCGAAGAGTACCCTGAATTTGTAAATAAAACGCAAAATATCAATATTTATTTTGTCGCCTTCAAAGAAATCCCCGCCAGATGTAATACACTTATGCCAATGATTTTTACAATCCTCGAACAACTTTTCATACGCTCATCTTGGCTTCTTCATCTTCTTCAGCGAATTTTATTTGTCTCTTCGTTTGACAGATTTTTGAACGGCTTTTGCGTATTTTTTTTTTTTTTTTTTTTTTTTTGTTTGGTTTCGGCTTGTTTTTTCTCTTCCATTAAGATGATTGTGGACTTGTTTGCATGTCAAACTAATAAAGACATGTCACATCGGCAGTAATAAAGCTTTCCATGAATTTAGGATTGTAATTCGCACGATCCAGCATGTCCAAAGTGACCTGTTTTATCGGGACAAGTCGAGCAAGAACTCCTTTCATACCTAAATTATTCACCAAAACCATTTGAGAGGACTCGCACGAGGCGTCGAGCTCTTTTGTCATCTTTCTAATATTTGTCTGACAATTTTCAGGCACCATCTGCTTCACTTTATTAATAATTTTATTAGTCGAAGAGGTCGAAGTTCGTCCAGAACGAGGCATGGCGACCGTCTGTAAAAAACTGGTTGACAGATAGCACTCAGATTTGGTATAGTAATTAAGGATAGTCCCACCAACTTAGCAAATTTTTTTTTTTAAATGTCATTTACTCGAGGAATTAATTCCGGGTGCTTTTTTTGCCACAATTTGTTAGAGGACTATTCTGCAAAATTACAAACTCTTAGCCTTTTGATAAAAGGCAGGCTACCGTAAACTAAAATATCTGAGTAATCGTTAGTATGGGATGGATAATTCCGACAAGTGAACAATAGAATGTCAAAATGGACCAATGCATACAATTTCATAAGTGTAAATTTCCTAAAACTTGAAATTCACCCAAAAATCGCTGGCTCGAAATCGCTTCTAAATCCATATTTTCTTAGACAAAACTATTCAAAATTATCCGTATCCAATTTTAAGGAATATATAAGATATCGATCATTTCTTTAACATTTGTGTATGTAAGTTTCAATAATGCAGTACATTTTTCTTTATTTAATTTTGACAAAACATTAAATAGTTTTTGAGTTTTACTAGATCCTTGGCGACGCTGAAAAAGGTCTTCCACCGCAGCACTATTCTGGTTTACTACTTGTATGAAATATACCTGTAAAAATAAAGTTCTCGTTAAATCAAAATACATTGCCTGATGTACTACTTTCAAAGAAAAAAATTAAAAACTTACAAAACGGCACCGTTTCAAAAAAAGTTGAATTTTACCCACATTTTGATCGTTTTAGGCCAGCCAAAAATGGTTTTTGAGCCGATCAAAATAACCGATAAGTCAATGTATTCAAAATTATATCCAGAATTGGCAAAAAAAATTTGAAGATTTTTACACTTTTGCATGCGCTCATACCAATTTTCGAAGCACTTTTTCCACTCCGATTGAGACACCTCCAAAACATGCTTTTTGAATGATTCAACAGCATCTTCTGGCGACGAAAATCGTTGACCACGCATTATTTTCTTGATGTGTGGGAATAAAAAGAAGTCATTGGGTGCCAAGTCAGGGATGTATGGCGGATGACCCATCAATTCGACGTTTTGGCCGGTCAAAAAGCTACTGATTTGAGCCGATGTGTGAGAGCTCGCATTGTCATGGCGCACAATGATTCGTCTTCTCTTGTTCGTTTTTTCGAATTTCTCCGAAAACTTCAGGCAAACAAATGGTAGTGTACCACTCAGAATTGACCGTCCTACGTTGCTCAAGTGGAACAGTCGCCACATGACCAGTTTTGCCGAAGAAACAGGCGAACATTTGCTTCGAAGTGCTTCTTCCACGAACAACTTTCATTGGATTTGGCTCGTCTTGGAAGACCCACACGGTCGATTGCTGTTTTGTTTCGGGCTCATACGCATAGATCCATGATTCGTCACCTGTGACGATCTTATAAACGTCTTTTGAAGCACCGCGATCGTATTTTTTCAGCATTTCTTTACACCAATCCACACAAGCCTTTTTTTGGGCGATTGTCAAATTGTGCGGGATCCAACAAGAACAAACCTTTTTTACGGCCAGGAGTTCATGCAATATCGAATGTGTGCTGGTGGGAGAAATGCATAGACATGCCTCTATCTGAAGGTATATTACATGACGGTCTTGCATTATCAGTTCACGTACGGCATCGATGTTTTCTGGCACAACGGCTGTTTTTGGAAGACCTTCACGGAATTCGTCTTTGAGCGAGCGTCGGCCACGATTGAATTCGTTGTAACAGTTTTTCACAGTGTTATAGGATGGTGCTTCATAGCCATACAAAGATTTTAGTTCATCGACGTGTTGTGGTAATCCACGTCGAAAGTTGTGAAAAATGATCGCACGAAAATGTTCACGAGTTAATTCCATTTTTTGGCCGAGATGAATTTTTTAATTCCCTGTAAATAAAACAATTCACTATTAAATTATTAAACGTTCTGAGTGATGTCATTCTAAAAAATGTCAAACTTTCCAATGGAAATGTCAGATTGCCCCCGGCAATACTTAGTGTTGCCTAGGCCAGAAATATATATAGCAGCCTATGTACAGGAAATTCGAAAAATATTGATTGGAACAAAACTCGCTTACAATTACCCTTTGGACGGGAATGGACCGAGCGGCTATCTTTTAAATGGCTGTAAATTAAAAACTATTTGATATATCGATTTGAAATTTTAAAAGAATTTTACCAAAATTTTTATGGAGTTGTGTATAATCGATTTTTTTTCTAAAATTTTGCACAAGACAACTGTTTTCCCAGCTTGACAGACCTTAACTTGCCAACACAAAGACGAATATTAGTTTTCTCAAAGCCAATAGCAGGTTTTAATAGCATTACCCATGTTCTTGTTGTCAACTTGTTGTCTCAAAAAACACTCTAACGGACTCAAATCCCAAGGTCTAGGCGGCCAATTGACATTAAATAAAGTACTCACTGAAAACTCACTCAAATTAATGTTTCGAATACCAAGTATTTCACTGCACTCTTTTGCTTTATGATAAAGAATGATCTTTAAATACGAAAAGCCCAGAATCGATTGATTATAGCGGTTGCCATTGCCAGAAATATTGACTAGATATTCATGGAAAAACTCACTTCAGACGCGAAATCTTCTGGGATCCAATGGAACTTTCATTGTTTGGTCTAGGTAGTTTGCAATTCTGCTATTTTACTTCATCTGTTTTATTAAATATAGGGTGGGCCATATAAAATTTTAAATTTAAAAAGTCAAAAAAAAAACAAAATGGCTTGGTATTTTTCAAAGCTCTAACATTTATTTAAAAGATTGTTTTATGAAATTTATTTGTGGAAAACAATTTCGGACAAATGACCACCACAGCTGAGTTTACAGTAGCTTATCCGATCCACCCAATAACGGAGTACTTTCTAGAAGCTTTCAGGCCTTATGGCAGCTACAGCAGCTTGAATCTAGTACTTTAGATCTTGAATTGTTTCTGGATGGTTGGCGTAACATTTATCTTTAACAGCTCCCCACAGAAAAGAGTCCAACGGAGTTAAATCGCAGCTTCTGGGAGGCCTACCTCCTTTGCTGATTATGCGATTTTCGAAGGTAGGGCGTAAAAGATTGAGTGTAGCGTTTGCCGTATGGTACGTAGCGCCGTCCTGTGCCCCAAATGCGACAATTCTGCTTGTTAACGTGACCATCGAGGTGGAAATGAGCCTCGTCTGAAAAGATGATTTTTCGGTAAAATTGACCATCCCCGTTTTTTTCTTTTTTTTAATATTTCCCAGTTTTCTTCTAGTGAATAGCGACCCATTTCGTAAATTTTAGACTTTTTACTGAATATCTGTCACTTTCCGAATGGTATTTGACCTTTCCAATGTCAATATAGTTAATTCAAATTTAAAACGTTAGATGGCCCACCCGTTACTATTTTTAAGTATTCCAAAAAATAGCGTTACCTCAATATTATCTGGAAACTGAAACTTTTAGAGAAACAATTTTTGATTTTATATTCTTTAATATCCCTGTATTCTCGATGTACTGTTGGCACCCACGACCTGTCAATTGTCAAAAACATGGCCAAACTTTCTACTGGGCATTTCTTTTGTAATTTGTCTACAAAATTAATTCTTCTTTGGCTGTCTTTGCAAAGCGTTGCAAGCCAAGCGTTGCAATATCGTTCTCTGGTTTCAGAAATAAAAAACAGATAAACTTACGAATCTGAAAGTTGCATCTGTGCATTTTCTGAGGTCGTTGTTACGATTTGCTTAGCGTGTGAAGTTGGAACCATGCCCAGTAGCCTAGTTTTGTAAAGGCATTGTTTGAGGTAATTTAGTCTAAAGAACCGAATTCCGGCCGTATTTTGGCAATTGATCAAATAATAATTAACTTTTGATTTTTATTATTTATAACAGTATACACAATAAATTAAAAAAAAATTAAATTTTTTTTCTTAAGTATATGGGAATAAAGGCCATATTGTCGATGCCACGATTTCTACTCTTCAGGTTATCTAAAATGAACACAGTGACACATTATTAATTAATACAAAATTAGGAAAAAAATCACGAAAAAGCGACTTTTCAAAAAAGATAAGTTGCCATCGAGGCCATCCAAGACCCAGTAAACGTGCTGTTTTCACGGTTAGGGAGAGGGGTGTCAGAGGGGTAACAGGGTGTGCAAAGAGATGGTTAGTGTCGATCAGGGACTCGTTGCACGCTGGAAACATTCCCGCAATTCCCACAAGCGCCGGTTCTGCATTAAAAGAACTGACAGGGATTTTATCCGGCCAAGAGCTGGCATTTCCGTTCTAACCTCGTTTGAATCAGTAAGTTTATAGTTTTTAAAGTTTCGTCTACCACACCAATTGAGATATTTTTGAATAGCAAAACAATGAAAATATGGAAAAAAAAAGAATATAACAGGCCCATTAAAATAGGTTTTTGTCCGATCGTATAATCGATATACAATGATTAATCCCATTTCTGTGCGAAACAAACTTGTCAGAGCTTCGGTTGAAAACAACGATAAATGTCCCCTAACTTAATAGTCGATCTTATAGCTGGTTATAAAGCAGCTTTTAATTGTCATCAATACGTTAATTTCTGCTTATAAATTTAAAATAATTATAACATCACCAACTCTAAGAATCATTAAATGGAAGTACTAGTCATGACGGATCAGTTTCATTTTTCAAAATTTTTATACAAATTTCTCACACTGCACTATTCTTTAAGTTCTATGCCTTAAGAGTGACCCAATATCCTCTGTCTCTCGTGTTTAAATTACGCTTTCTTATTTCCCTACGCAGATTAAATAAATAGTAAAGTACTCAAAATTAATGCGCCCTTTCAAACATACATATTTACATAAGTACAAAAACAACAACCACGAGCAAGAAAAATAACTGTGCTGCAATTACAAAGCGTTAAGTGTGTGTGTGTGTTTGTGTGTGAAGATGTGGAAACAATGAATCCACTCAAAGACAATAACTCACCGAAACTTTTGTGTAGAATGAAAGAAAACAGCCGACGGCTAAATGTGGCTGCTTCACAGCATACAAAAGCAGCAAAGCAACAGACAACCGGCAACAATTTGCACTGCAGCTGCCACACACAAGCACACAATGCAAGTTGAAGGGGGAAGGAACAAAGAAAAAAAAGCAAAAACAATTTATGGAAAAGATGAAAGTTTTATGTTTTTGTTGTAGTAAATTTGAAGAAGTGCCATAATTGCCAGCGACTAGAACTGCATTTTGTAGCTCATTTAAGTGAATAGACGCAGCATGCGCAAATTATAAAACAATATTAATAACTGTTTTGCTTTGCTATTTTCTATGTTCGCTTTTTGTTATTTCTTGGCGTTTTTAGAAAAGTAAATTACGTATACGCAGCGGTGGCCGTCAGCTTACTGAAGAAATATGCGCGCACAGTGCATTGTTATGGCCGAATGAGAGCGCTGACATAATAGCATTGCTGAAGGGGGGTGCAAGAGGGCGTCTGTGAAAGTAGTTAGCGGTCAGTTGAGGGAAAAGCAAGGCCGCTCGAGAGCTTATAAGCGGAAATAAGCGAGGATGCTAACAAAAGATAATGAGTTGTACTCAACTTCAAGTGATTTACTTAAACAAACTTTTCGCTTTTGGTATTCCAATAGTTGTTTTTAATAAATACACGCTATCAGTGTAATTATGTATGTAATTGCAAAACTTTAAATAGACGCTTTCATCATAATTTGACTTCGCTGCGAGCCGCAATCCTTTTCAAATGCAATGTGTTTACTTGTGTGTGTGTGAAAGCAACAGCTGCTGGCCGCGAGATAACTGCAACTAAAAGCTGAGCTGTCAGCGCAGCGAAAACGCACTGCTGCAAGTGCTAAACGGCCAGCTGGGCAAATTCTGTTATTGGCGGCAAGGGTTGGTGGTGGAGGCAACAGAAGAGCTTAGGAAGTGTCAGTTCAAATCTGGCGCACGTACGCCGCTGTGCTAAATAATTGTAATGCAACAGCAGTAGAGTCAGCATGCAACAGTTAGCATATGATTACAGCTACGTGCGAGGCCAAGCGGTCGCTGCGGGTCGTCAGCGACGCAAAGGAAGCCTGCTAAATGTCGCTTAATTACAGCAAAGGCACAAACGCACATTTCCATTAATGCATTTATTATCATGCAAATAAATTTATTTTTTGTTATTGCGCCACAAGCAACACACACCAACACACAAAGTGCTGTATGGTACTTTTGTGGTTTCAGCGCCCGCTTATCGAGCGTTTCGCATGAATTATTTGCACAGATGAAAATTAATTACACATTTGTTGATTCTAAATAATGCAAGTTCCATTCAATGGACAAATGCGACAAAGTTTTGCCACAACAACAACTATAACAATAACTAAAACAAATACAATTTAATGCCTATTATGAAATTAATTAATTCAAGTATCACAAAGATCGGCAGATAAGATACTTAGGAAATTACCTTTGTCGTTATTTATATTTGTCTTGCAATTATTTTATGTGTATGTGCATGTGTGTGTGTGTAAGCTTAGCAAGCAAGTATTGTATTGTTTATTAGCAATTTTATTTTGTAATAACTGCAATTAATTTATTAAAATGCCACTCGGTTATTTACCATTACAATTTAATCTCGTTGAATTAGCCAATTGAATATTAGTTCGGAGACAATTGCTCTTTCCGCATCGTTGATAAGTATCTAACTGGTTAATATTACATAATTCTCAAGTGCCGAACTGTGGAAAATTCGAATGTCATTCTATAAAATAATAAAATCACTTAGTGAGTCGAATATTGCTAAATAATAATTCCACCGATTCGTGGCCATATACTACCTTTTTAGTGGCCATAATGTAGTTGAACATATTTCAAAAAACTCATTAAGAATAATTTATTAACAGCAAATCAAAGAATCTGAAAAATTTTTGGCTGCCGCGACGACGGAATCTGTAAGTTTTGAGCCGCCTAAAAACGCTTGATGATAGTTTTGAATTGATTTTTTATGAAAATATTATACTAGGATGTTTCCAACAACTTACTCATACAAGGTGTGTTCAAAAAGTATCGCGAATCGTAACTGACAGTTTTCTTCGATTGAAGGGGCGTGGTGCATCATGAGTTCTGAGTTCCACAGGAAAGAACGGTCAATAAGGAATATTACCTGCAAGTTATGCGCAATTTGCGCGAAGCACTCCGCCAGAAACGCCCGGATTTGTGGAAGAATAAAAATTGGCTTTTACACCACGATAACGCCCCTGCTCACACACATCGTTGCTCGTGCGCGACTTTCTGGCCAAAAACCACAATGATGCCGCAGCCACCGTATTCCCCAGATTTGGCCCCCTATGACTTTTTCTTGTTCCCTAAACTGAAGAGGCCCATGAAAGGACGACGTTACGCTTCTCTTGACGAGATAAAGACGGCTTCGAAGGAGAAGCTGAAGAAGATAAAAAAAAATGATTTTTGAAGTGCTTCGAAGCTTGGAAAAACCGTTGGCACAAGCGTATAATATCTCATGGGGATTACTTTGAAGGAGACAAAATAGATATTCATGAATAAATAAATAATTTTTGAAAAAACACAAAATTCGCGATACTTTTTGAACACACCTCGTACTAAAAAATAGTAGTTACAACCAAAAAAAATTATTTAATGAGCAAGAAGCTAGGATAGATGGGTTTACCACAGCGGCACACATTTATAAATGTAGCTAAGGTATTTTTCTTTCAATTGAACAACCTTCAGCTACTTCAGCGAGTTTTGTTTATTTCCTCGATGGACTGAAAACGGGTTCCACGAAAAGGCAATTCCAGTATAGCCTAATTTCAATACCAAATCTGGTTAACACGGGGGTTGATCGATGGCGCTCATTACGTTTTTGGTTTTAAGTTCGGACACAATCGAACACTTTTTGAAAAAAATTAAGCTTGAGCGGAACGAGTCGAGCAAGAACGCGTTTTACACCCAAAATACTTTGTAACTGAAATTTCGCACGAAAATTCATTTTTCGGAATATTTTTGTTCTATGTTGGTATGACTGTCAGTGACACGTATTTCAAACACTAATGAATATTTTGACATGAAATTTGACATGAATGTGATTGACAGTACTAGCAACCTAAAAAAAAATAATTCCCCAATTCCTTCGACGTGCGCAGTTTAAATTCAAATGTTACCTTATTTTTTGGGCACAGTAGTATGTGCCAAATGTGCATTCGGCGATTTTTACGATTACTGATATTATCCAACAAAGAAGTTCCATTCAATTTTGTGTGCGGAATCAAATTTCTGGTGACGAAACGTTCAAAATGTTGGAAATGGCCTGCTGGGATAATTGTTTGTCACAAGCGAGTGTTTTATAATATCGGAAGGATCCCTGAAAACCATTTTGAAATATTTTTTGGGCTTAAAAAGGTAAAAGCACTATTGGTTCCAAAATCGCTCCTTCGGGTCTGTGAAACTCATGTAATGTATTATTACTGGCGATGAGTCTTCGAACTATACTTACGACCTAAAAACATACGATAAATCGGCTGAATATCGACATAAGGGTAAGCCGAAACCAAAAAAAATACATCAAAGCAGGTCAAAAATCAAGGTTATGAAGGTTATGTCGAAAGTGGTCTTCGATTATCGAAACTCTTAACAAGGAGTACTATTTGAGTGTTACTCTTGGTTTTTGCACTACGATATTGAACCGTCGCATACCAAATTGATTCTTCGAGAGTTCTTCGTCAGATTTTGAACTAATATCGGGCCATAACAACTGAATTCACCAGATTAGGTACGAATGACTTCTGGCTATTCACAATTCACAACAAACTCAAACAGCTGCTCCGGAGAAACCATTTTAAGTCAATTGAAGACATTAAACATAAATCTTTATGCGCTTTGAAGGCTATTCCGCAAATTTACTTTAACAACTGTTTCGAGAATTGAAAAAAAAAACCTTAAAGCAAGGGTATTAGGGCCAAGAGGGTTTACTTTGAGAGGGACGACATAGATTTTGAAGAATAAAATCAAACATGCAACTAATGTTTAAATAAATCTGAAAGCATGGCTGGCCAACAATTAATACGGCATCCTTAAAAAAACTTGGTCCAATATTGTCGATTCCGATAAATAAGCAGCTTCTTAGAAAACAAAACGTCGAAATTTCAGGACGATATCTTAAAAATTGAGGAGCAAGTGCGCATTTGTATAGTCATACGAAAACTAAAATTTCTAAATTCACTCAGCCTTTCACGCTGATCATTTATAAATATATACGATTATTCTTTATCGAATCCGAGAAAAATCTGCGTGATACAAACTTTACGGCGAACTTACTACAGCCTGTTCAGGACATAAACATTTAATTTTCAAGGATTCCATTAAAAATATCATAGAAAGAACTATGCACAGATTGTTTGAAGAAAACTAACGAAATCCAAAACATAATCTATACAGATAATATCCAAAATGTTTCAAATTTGAATTGAATTCCGTAACCAGTCCTTAAGTCAATGAGAGTACACATCTGGTCTAAAACAAGAAAAAACGTTAACTTCGACTGCACCGAAGCTAATATACCCTTCACAGGTGCATTTCTTTTAGTAACTATGTATTCAGTTTGTATGGCAGCTATATGCTATAGTAATCCGATCTGAACCATTTTTCGGAGATTATATTATTAGCTTAGAAAATAACCTGTGCCAACTTTTGTGAAGATATATCGTCAAATATGAAAGTTATCCATACAAGAACTTGATTCCAATCGTTCAGTTTGTATGGCAGCTATATGTTATAGTGGTCCAATAACGGCGGTTCCGACAAATGAGCAGCCTCTTGAAGAGAAAATGTCATTTGCATAATTTCAAAATGAAATCTTAAGAACTGAGGGACTTGTTCGCATATATATAGACGGACAGACAGACAGACGGGCATGGCCAAATCGACTCAGCTCAACATACTGATAATTTATATATATACTTCATAGGGTCTCCGACACTTCTTTCTGGGTGTTACAAACCTCGTGATAAATATAATATACCCTGTTCAGGGTATGAAAATGCTAATATGAAACTAAAATTGAAATTTTAAGTAAAATTTCCCAAGCTATTGTTTTTTTTTTTTTTTATTTTTTAGTAAGAAGGGAAAATTTAATTAAAAGCTCGCTAAAAAATGTTATTGCCTCGATTTTTTATTGATATAATTTAAAAACTTCACGCTGAATATACTAATTTTAGATTCAGCGTTCAATAGTTTCGCGAAAGTTATGAAAATTCAGAGAAAATCAACATACCTCTCATCAAATCCATTACGAACTCTGCAGTAAAAAAATATAATACAATTAACATTTTTAGAAATGAATATGATCCCCAAGTAATCTAACCTGTCACAAAATAATCAACAAACTCGGCAGTCCATCAAAGCAGCTAACATTCAGCATTATAGCCGCCGGTAAAACTCGCACATGCCTGCACATTCGTAAATGTCGAATATCCTGACATATGCAAAATATGGAAATAACCTCCAAAACAAGGTGAAGAGTAGAAACACACTCACCCTTCACTAATATCACTGAGAGTCCTATCAGTCACCACCAAATGTTCTGTTCCCCGTTTACGGCGTTGCGCTGATGTTAAGTGATTATGTATACACATGTATGAATACATATTTGCATATTTTTATAAAAATAAAATAACGGCAATGAATTAAAATGTCAAAATGTGTGCATTTGTTATGCTAATTCGCTAAATAGAAAGTTTCTCTGAACAGTCGTCAGCATGTGGCGAATGAAAGCGAGTCGCCGGAGTGCCAAACCATCAGCAACCACCAATGACATCTAAAAGCTTCAAAATCGTTATTTGTAAAGAATAAATTAAAAATAAATTGCGTTTCAGATTTTTCAAAATAAAAATTGTAAGTTTTGTAATAAATAAAATAATATTACACAGTAAGGGTTGTCGACATATTTAATGCCCATATGCCATATATTTCCGGAACTGAAAGGAACTACATATTAGCGAGAACGTTTTGAGCACAAAACTAATGCAATTTCACCAAATTGGTTCTTGTTTTTGTACTGTTGCAGCATGTTGCTACACCTAACGGTTATTTGTGTCAAGTTAGATATATGTTAACATGGCAAATGTTAACAATCGCTAAATAATAATAATGCGTAATCAGCAAAGCATAGCGGAAATGCACCTTTGGTTGCGAAATATTTCCCACAGTAAAGCGAAGCGGAAATCCAACACGCGCAACCCAAGTAAGTCAATTCGGAGAATTGACAACATCAAGTCAGCAGTTGGCCAGTGCAACGTAGCTTAGCTTTTAAGTAAATTATTTTTTTAGCTTTAGTCTTAGTTCTGTAACCAAACCATGAAGTAATAAATAAAATTTTTTTTAAAAAGAAATTTACAAAGAATTTCTTAACTGGCGCCCAACGTGGGGCCTTCGCTAGTCGCTTAAATCGATAAATACATTTCGCGGGTGTATCCGGATAATACCTATCACCTAGACGACGAAGGCTTGGGCTAAGACTCATCACAACAAGAAGTGCGGGAAAAGAGGCCCCCTAGTCGCAAAACTGCAAACGGGAAACGCGAGTCGTTAGCCGCCTGCCCAGGATTATGTTCCTGTTACCAGCGTAAGAACTAATCTTAAGAATCTATATTAATATTTTTACATATGTAAAGGAAATTTTTTTATAATATAAAAAGTGAAACTGTTTAATGCGAAATTTTTTTAATATAAAAAGT
This sequence comes from Bactrocera correcta, assembly GCA_027475135.1. Classification (NCBI taxonomy): domain Eukaryota; kingdom Metazoa; phylum Arthropoda; class Insecta; order Diptera; family Tephritidae; genus Bactrocera; species Bactrocera correcta. The sequence continues at coordinate 108,656,211 of CM050323.1, forward strand.
GAAACTCCTTAATGTAAACCAAACTATGTTTAAGAAATCTTTAATGCAAATGTGAACACAATCTAAGAATAGTGACATAATTTAAGAAAGAGAGCGTAATTCAGGAAAAATTAATTGAACTAGACGAGATAATATTATATCAAAAATAAATTAATAAATAAATATATCGAAAATAAGCTAACTAAAAGTGAAAAATTTAGAAAGGAAAGTTTTAACTCAAAACAAAATATGCTAGGGATAAATTAAATTTTTAAAATAAAAAAGTGAATAATAGAGATATATCAACCATGCCAGTTAATCCTGCCAACCTCGTTCGGCCACCAATACTTAACGCACCCCAAGGGCCACCAGCACCTTCTGGTCAGCCTCTTGCCTCTTCTAATTCATTCTTTATGGATGAGTTAACTACCGTAATCACAGGAATTGTGAACAATGTCTTAAGGACTGAAGGGCGAAACATGGTTCAAGCCGCCCTTAACCCAAATTCCAATTTTTCAAATTTCACGGACATTACCATAGACTCAAGACTACCCGGGAATGTCTCTGAATTACTCTACTGAGTCCCTGAAAAAATGGCATTTGTCTATTTGTATTTTCATGTTTGTTTCCTCAAGGGTTTTGAAAATTTGGTTTAAGTGGAGAATGTGCTCTTCTTCAGAGTTGCTGAAAACGACTATATCATCGATATAGACATAGCAAATTTTTCCAATGTGATGACGAAGAATGTCATCTAAGGCTCGCTGAAAAATTGAAGGAGCATTCTTGAGTCCGAATGGCAGTCTTGTGAACTCGTATTTGCCATTGTTTATTGAGAAAGCTGTTTTCTCAATATCGGATTCTTTGAGAGGGATTTGATGGAATCCACTCTTTAAATCCAAAACGGAAAAGTATTTGTTTTTTCCAAGCTGGGATAGTACCTCATTAATTTGGGGTATTGGGTAACGGTCTGCTACAGTAATCGAGTTAAGCTTCCTGTAGTCAATAACGATTCGGTATTGCTTATTGCCTTGGGGATCGGGCTTTTTAGCTACAACCCAAACGGGTGAATTAACGGGTGATTTTTTAAGAGCTTGATAACTTTTTTAAAAAAAAAAAACGCATAAAATTTGCAAAATCTCATCGGTTCTTTATTTGAAACGTTAGATTGGTTCATGACATTTACTTTTTGAAGATAATTTCATTTAAATGTTGACCGCGGCTGCGTCTTAGGTGGTCCATTCGGAAAGTCCAATTTTGGGCAACTTTTTCGAGCATTTCGGCCGGAATAGCCCGAATTTCTTCGGAAATGTTGTCTTCCAAAGCTGGAATAGTTGCTGGCTTATTTCTGTAGACTTTAGACTTGACGTAGCCCCACAAAAAATAGTCTAAAGGCGTTAAATCGCATGATCTTGGTGGCCAACTTACGGGTCCATTTCTTGAGATGAATTGTTGTCCGAAGTTTTCCCTCAAAATGGCCATAGAATCGCGAGCTGTGTGGCATGTAGCGCCATCTTGTTGAAACCACATGTCAACCAAGTTCAGTTCTTCCATTTTTGGCAACAAAAAGTTTGTTAGCATCGAACGATAGCGATCGCCATTCACCGTAACGTTGCGTCCAACAGCATCTTTGAAAAAATACGGTCCAATGATTCCACCAGCGTACAAACCACACCAAACAGTGCATTTTTCGGGATGCATGGGCAGTTCTTGAACGGCTTCTGGTTGCTCTTCACCCCAAATGCGGCAATTTTGCTTATTTACGTAGCCATTCAACCAGAAATGAGCCTCATCGCTCATCGGACACGGACGCGAAACACATTTCGAACCGAACACTGATTTTGGTAATAAAATTCAATGATTTGCAAGCGTTGCTCGTTAGTAAGTCTATTCATGATGAAATGTCAAAGCATACTGAGCATCTTTCTCTTTGACACCATGTCTGACATCCCACGTGATCTGTCAAATACTACTGCATGAAAATCCTAACCTCAAAAAAATCACCCGTTATAAGGGGATCTTGATGGTCGAATGATGCCATCGTCTAACATTTTGTTGATTTGTTTTTCGACTTCACCTTTTAATGACATTGGGTAAGGGTAATACCTTGTATAAACAGGAGTGTCCTTGTGCGTTCTGATTTCTCCTATGACTTTAGTGGTATAGGTAAGTTTATCATTTGGTTCCGTAAAGAGATTAGAAAAATTTTCGACTAAATTATTAATTTCCTTCTGATGTTTTTGTGACAAGTTATCTTCCTTAGTATCAATTTTGTTAACAGATCTTGAAGCTAGCTGCTTGATTTTAATTTTGGTATTGCCTTCTAACTGCATGAAGTTATTCTTTACGTGGATGACTGCGTCAAGCTCTTTAAGGCTATCATTCCCAATAATACCATGGAATGATGTCAGAGTTGGGAGGAGGTAGAATTTCAGTTTTTTGTCTGAGTTAAATAGGTTTAGAAAGGTATGCTGTTTGATTTCTATGTCTCCTGCTATGGATTTCGCAAAAAAAATGCTTTCGTTATTTATTGGATTGGGCACAATAGAGGATCGTATATAGTTTTTCGTAGATCCTGTATCTACTAAAATTTTCACAATATCTCCACTCTTCAGCCTGCATTCAACATAGGGCAGCGAAGGGTGACTCATTCTAAAAAAATGTAGGTCAGTTTAGAGCCCAGATGATTGCTAAAAACTCTTTTTCGTTCGTAGCATAGGCTTCTTCTGTTTTGGTTAGTGTTCGGGAGATGAAGGCGATGGGGTGTTTGTCTTGTGAAAGGACTGCACCAATTGCAAAATTTGACGCATCGGTCGTTAGGTGGAATTCTTTATTGAAATCAGGATAGGAAAGTATGACGTCGTCAGACATGAGTGAATTTTTAATTTTGTTGAAGGCGTCCTTTGCGTCTTCATCCAATTCGATATTGATTTTGCTGGACTTGTTTTTAGATATACGTCCTTCTTCCCCTCTTAAGAGTATGGTTAGAGGTTTAGCCAGCATGGCGTAATCTTTAATAAAGCGACGATAGTAGCCGGAAAGGCCTAAAAATGAGCGAAGTTGCTTAATATTTGTGGGGTAAGGTATTTTAGCTATTGCTTCTACCTTTGAGGTAACTAGAGTTTCTAGGATTTATCATATTAATAAATCTCCTAAAAAGGTACCTAAACCCCTCCATAATAAATTGCATCAAAACCGACGAAAGAACTATGGGTAAAATTCAAGAAATATACCCGATCCACTTTAGTAACTATAAAACCAGACGAACAGCAACAAGAAGAAATAGTCATAAATACCCATAAAAGAGCACATAGGAATTCTCGTGAAAACAAACTTCAAATTCTAGAAAATTACTATTTTCCCGCCATGACCAAAACAATAAAAAGAATTATCCAGCAATGCTCGGTTTGCAAGGAAAATAAGTACGACCGGCACCCTACCAAACCAAAATTAGGAGAAACCCCTATTCCACAATTTCCAGGACAAATCTTGCATATTGATATTTACATAACTGAACGAAATTTCGTCCTTACAGCCATAGACAAATTCTCAAAGTATGCCCAAACCAAAATCCTCCGCTCCAGAGCCGTATAACACGTTAAGGAACCTCTCCGCGAACTATTGTTTCAATTTGGTGTACCAGAAACGGTAGTTATAGACAATGAAACGTCCTTGAATTCAGCTTCCATTCGATTTTTATTGGAAGATACCCTAAATATACAAATTTATAGAACACCACCTTATGCAAGTTCCGTAAATGGTCAAGTAGAGCGATTTCACTCGACCCTCACGGAAATAATGCGCTGTTTAAAAGCAGAGCGAAGTTTCACCTCATTCGCCGAACTCCTCGATAACTCCGTCTACGAGTACAATTTTTCAGTCCACTCCTCCACAAAGAAAAAACCAATAGAGGTATTTTTCGGGAGAAGAATCTCCACAGACCCAAGCCAATTTGAAAGAGCTAGGGAAGAAATTATCTCGGAACTAAGAAATAGACAACTAAAAGATCTTTCCTACCATAATAAAGCCCGTCATCCAATTAAAACATATGACCCTGGAGAAACAATTTACGTTAGGATAAACACACGACTAGGAACCAAAATAACTCCAAAATTTAAAAAAGAGGTAGTAAAGGAAGACAAAAATTCCACCGTCTTGACAGAATCAGGAAAAGTAGTTCATAAACGCAATATAAAAAATCAAAATTAAAATTTTTGTTTCCAGACTGCTCCTTATTTACCCAGTATTCGCATCAATAGACATTTATGACTACTCCGCGGCACAAATAGTTACGATAAATGACGGACTAGTAAAAATCCAGAATGGAGACTTCAGGCTAATACACATAATCGACCTCAACAAGTACGAACAATTTCTGACGGACATGTACAGATTCACCTCTTCGGACATACCCAAGGACACAATCCTTTATCCCATCCTAAAACACGAATTAACCCAATCTCTTCAAATTTTAGATACAATAAAACCTGTCGAAAGAAGACAGAAAAGATCCATAAATAGTTTAGGAACGGCTTGGAAATTCATAGCCGGAAGCCCCGATCACGAGGATGTGGATGTAATAACCAAAAATCTTAATGAAATTAATAATAACAATAATAAACAAGTACTAATTAACAATATTTTTAACGAAAAAATTAATAACATTAGCATGATAGTAAATAATCTTCTTAATAACATAAGGAAAGATACTTATATAGAAAACGAGACTATTATAAACATACAAAATAGAATTAGATTAATAAAAGAAGAGTTGATTAACATTAAATACGCCATACAGTGGGCAAAGAAAGACATTTTAAACACATTATTGTTAAATAAAAATGAAATCGAAATTGCATTAGAAAATTTAGAAAATGACGAAATACCTTTCAAAAATGCTGAAGAAGCACTAGAAATATCAAATATAAATGTAGTTAGTCAAAATATGACAATATTTTACATGGTAAAAATACCATTAACTATTAAGGAAAATTTTCAAAAAATGATTATAAGACCAGTTGTAAAACAAAACAAAATTATAATTAATGTCGAATTTGATAAAATATTAAAGGGTACAAAAGATACCTATGGAATTAAAGAAAAATGTAATAATTATAAGAAAATTGAGATTTGTAAGCAAACTCAACTAATAAATATAAGTAATAGTAGTTGTATACCTAGAGTAGTAAATAGCCTAAATTCATCTTGCACTGTAACAAACGGCCAACATATTCAACAAATTGAAGAAGTAAAACCTGGCACCATATTACTTAATGGCTTCCAAGGAGTAATAGATGCTGACGGAATGCAGAAACATTTATCAGGGACACACCTTATTAATTTTCATAACTCAACGTTAAAAATAAATCATCAATTTTACATTAATTACGATTTGGTTCCACTGCCGGCAATCCCAGCAGTCCTGCAACCAGCACCGATCGAAAGAAATCGAATTGAATTACTTTCTCTTCAGGCCTTAAAGGAGTTTCATATTGATAACATACGAAGAATAAATCTTCTGAAGGCAGCAAACGATATCCAATAGCTCCCTTTCACTTGGAGCCGTTGCAACTATCATTCTCGGTATAATATTTTTTCGAAAATTCTGGAGAAAGCACCAAAACAGAATCATCATATCTTCAAGCCTGGACCTTAACCAGATGCCCCCAGTCAATATTGATCCTAAGGAGATCAAAGATCTTTCCAATGATCAAAATACTTACATCAATTTTAACAACCTCCCCTATTTTTGATAGGCTCTCGGGACGATCGCTTTTAAGAGGGGAAGTGTTAACATGGCAAATGTTAACAATCGCTAAATAATAATAATGCGTAATCAGCAAAGCATAGCGGAAATGCACCTTTGGTTGCGAAATATTTCCCACAGTAAAGCGAAGCGGAAATCCAACACGCGCAACCCAAGTAAGTCAATTCGGAGAATTGACAACATCAAGTCAGCAGTTGGCCAGTGCAACGTAGCTTAGCTTTTAAGTAAATTAATTTTTTAGCTTTAGTCTTAGTTCTGTAACCAAACCATGAAGTAATAAATAAAATTTTTTTTAAAAAGAAATTTACAAAGAATTTCTTAACTTATATCTATATATCAATATATATATATATAAACTAGAACTAAGAACTAAATTAAGATATTAAACTGTAATTTGGTACAAAGGATAACCGTAGCAAGTCACTCGTGATATTTTTTTTTTAAATATTAAATATTAAAAAAAAAATGTGGTGACCCAGACCTGAAAGAAGTATAATGTATATATCGGCAAGAGCATTTAAAATCAATAAATCACTCAATAAATACTTTAAAGCATTAAATTTTACACTTAGCATGATATAAGAGGACTTTATGGGATCCGAAGTCAAAATTGGACGATGGGTGTGGCACCGCCCACATTTCGATGAAAACCCATAACTCGGTACCTACTTGATCAATATATATCAAATTTTACCACAATTTTAAATTCCATCTGATTCTTTTAGTTTCTAATATGCAACTGAACCACCACTGAATGTGTCGGGATAAGACTTTACCTGAATAGTGCGTTTAAATTTGGCCACCTTATGTCCATTTCAGACCAAAACTATCATAAAAATTCGGAGAGAATCCTTTACTATAAATTGTATGTCCGTCTTAAAAAAAATGGATTAAATCAATAATTAATAATTTATTTGGCCTCCAAATACCTAATCTAAAGATTTTCGAACTTTCAGTTGATTTTATAAGGCATAAAGAGGCAAAAGTGTGAATTATTTTAATAAAATGGAGAAAAAATTTCTAATACCGGTACTTCTTTGTGCTTAAAAAGGTTAAAATCGGATGAAAACTTGCCCCTAACCCCGTATAACTTACAATCCCCATATAACCATATAAAGCTATTTCCCTCGCTTTGATCCTGGTTAACCGCAAAGTTTGTTTACATCCGAACTTGGATAACCTAAGACCTTCTTGTTTACAAAACAGAGAACAGCGATGGTAGTGTTGTTTAAGAAAGCTTGAGAGGCGTTACTAATTAAACCAAATCTTCAAGTACAGCCTCCTCCGTACAGAACGCTGCGGAAGTGTCCAGTTTAAGTGTTTGGCCGGAGAAATTTGTTATAGATAATTTCCTACCAATCCCAACAGACACACACCAAAACGATTCCTGATTTTCCGAGAATTTAACAATGTTAGTGTCAGCTCACAGCGATTTGACCACGGCTTGATTTGCCGTAAATCATTACACGGGTCAACACAAAATTTGACTATAACTTTAAAGCAGTAAATTTCCATGTTTTAGATCGTAATAAGATAAAAAAAATTTATGCCATGAAAACGTTTGCTTTTTTATTTAAGAAACCGCTTTAACGATAGTATAATTATAATATAATCATTATATAGCATTATTACTATAACTTTTACAAAAGCAAACTTCATAAGAAAAATAGGTATTTCTCATCGTTTTTGTTCATAATTAATCAGAAAATCATAAAATAAACTTTAGGACAAAGAACGAAAATTTTTTTGTAGAGTCGTGTATCAGTAACCATCCGCTTCAGAAATGGATCGAATTTATTACTGTTCAGCAGCGATGGAATTCCGGCCCATTGAGTTATTTGGCACCAATATTTCGAGCTTTATCTGGTATTCAGCCTAATTCTCTTAGGTACCCGAAATAAATATATACTTTTCTCAATCTCATGACAGATCACTTGACACACACATATTTTCTGGAACAACAAATGATTTTGGACAGCTTCCACAAAATTCATCTCCAAGTGAGCTATGACCTCGACTGGTTTCACCAAACCAGGGATTATGGGATGCCCAACTTATTCCAGTTTGAGAGCGCCTCAAAATAAGCGTTTTTTATAAAATTCTCCATTATGGCCAGATCGAAAATAAGAATTTTTGGGCATTTAAATTGCAAATTATTATATATTAGACATTTAATATATGGCGAAACTACTGAAATCATTTTTTATGATTTTATGGTATATTCAGACAATTAACTTTTGATCTTTCAATACTTAATAAGTTGAATTAAGCCTGTTAGTTCTCAATAAATAAATGTTTTTAATCATTTGTGATTGAAACTTAATTAAACTATGCATCGAATTTGCAAACGTTTCATTAAATATATTTAAATTTCGCATTTTCTTTGATTTTCATTGTTTTACATTTTTTATTAGTGATCTTGACCGGCAGCAACAAATCCCTGCGTTTACATATTTTTTTGCTAAGATTTCAATCTGGCCATCGCTCGTTTCCAATTGCGAAACGTCAAAACCTCCTGAACTCGATTAGCTATCAAAGTTCAGGAGGTTTTGACGTTTGGCAATTGTTCTCTCACTTCCAGTGAGAGGAGTTTGACATCTCTTTATCTCTGACCAAACCATCGATAAACACTGGTCCTTGTCGGATATCTTTCGCCAAAAATTTAATTAAGTTTATCAATGCACCGCTGAAATAATCCTGGTCGGAAGTTGCGAATGTCATGTACTCGACAATTTTCGTTATATTACCGATATTTTCGACAATTATCTGCTTGGGCGTGATGCATATTTTTCATAAAAATTACCGACTTGGCTCTGACGAAGCCGAAATTTCGGCTGATTGACTGTAACAATATCAGAACCACAACTGCAATTTTCTCATTAGTTGCCCCGCTTGCGTTTCGCCTTTATCAAGAAAAAATTATAAAATATGACGCATTGCCTCTTTAATGGTGTCCAATTTTGTTCTGGCCGAGGACCAACAAGTCTGTAGGAGAGGTGAAAACTCCGCAATATTTGGTAGTTGTTTTCTATTCTTGAATGACACATCGTCTCATACTCCAAAATTAATATTTTTAATCAAAATATTTCAAATTTCTGGAAGTAAGATGCTACTACCTTCTTATACCTCGTGTACTGATAGTTTTCCTTAGTCTTCTCGCACACCAAGTCGGATTTCAAAAGCCCATCCACATATTTCATAGTAAGACTAATATGTATAAAATGTTATCTGCCGTTGGAGCTTCATGACTTTTAGTAAATAAGCACTGTTTATCCCTTACTTCAAGCTGGGATCAACCTTATGGACGTAAACCACACTATCATAACCAAAATCCTGTTTCAATCATAACTAAAATAATTCAAAAAAACATTATTATTTAAATTTTTTTATAACATGCATTATGTGCTGCCACTTAAACATCAATAAATAATGATACAAAAATAAAAATTGGCGTGATGCCAGCATTATAAAATCTCGAAAGGGTGAAAACTGAAAAGTCATCATTGCTATTCGCTACAAGTCGCTGGAAAAACAAAGCCGTGAACACCAACAGACTTAATGTGAAGCAAAACAACAATAACAACATGCAATAATATTCAATATAATATGTATATGGACATATGTGTTTGTGGGTAAGTTCAAATGGGAACCCTTATCAAAATATTTATGTGATTTTGCATATGCTTCGGCGAGGCAAAAAAGGAGTGAACGCGATGGCAGCGACTGGTGAGCTTGGGGGAAACGCTTAATGGCCTGTAATCAGCTTAAAAAAATTACCGGGAAATTTGTAAGCCAAAAGGGTCAATTTACATACACATGCAAGCGGTAGGCAGCTTATAGAAAACACACACACTCACAGTCACTTTTGACGCAAATACACACATATGTGATAGCTCATGTATTGAGACGCACAGCCACATACATACATATGTGACTTATGCATATTCATAAGTTGCTGTACGCACGCACACGCATATAAGTCTCTGTGTGCGTGTGTGTGTGTGCATGGTGGATGAGCTGACCGCTGGGGTGAATGCGTATGTGGCGGTCAACAATTGTAACATCTCCAAAGGCAAATCAACAATCATTGTTGTTGCTGTTTATGCTTCTGCTTAATTTGCCAGCACAAGCCAGTTTAAGCGCACACACACACACATACGCACATGCATGAAAGCCGCACGCACTGACGTCCGCCTAATCCTTTTCTGTAATAATTTAAAATTCAAACGCAACGCAACGCATCCTTTTTATTTAATTTCCTTTCATTTTTTCCGCCACAATTTTCTCCATTTGTGCGCATTTACATGTGACCGAGTATACGCATATGTGTGCGTGTGTGTCATAATGCTGCTGACCACAATATACGTTCACATCCTACTACCTTTTGGAGTTGCCACATGTATGTATATGTTTGTATGTATGTATGTATGTGTGTGTATGAATATTAAAAATTCAATTGTGGCATGACGGTAGCGCTTTCACAAATGAAACCTGTTTGTGGATGCTTCTTGACATCTCGTGCGCATATCCTTTTTAGTTGCCTTATCCTTGGCTGCACATGACTGCACGTTGATAACATGACCGCCGTTGGCATAATGCCTAAAAGCACACACGCACACGCATACGCATACAAGTTTCATGAAGTCACAGTGCAGGTGTGTGTGTGTGTGTTTATGCATTTGAAATTAATTCTAAGTTGAAAGGATTAAATCCTGTGAGTCAGTGCTTTTTTGTTCACGTTTCTGCTTTGTTAACCTAACAACGCAAAAATTTCAATCTATTTTGTATTTTTTTTTTCATTTACATTCGTGTGCAAAAGCAGGCCAGTGATAGCACTACGCTTTGCTGACCTATTTTTTATTTATTTTTAATTTTATTTTTTTTCAAATGTGTTTTGTGATTTGTTAACATCTTAGTCAGCATGCTGGCATAATTATGCGCAAAATATTATTTGCGTATTTTTGCTTTTGCATATTTCCTTTCAAGCTGTCATGGCTGAAAAATTCTCTAGCATTGAAATCATTTGGCTTTCAAAGGCCTCACCTTCAGTTTGGTAAATATTCATAAAAATATAAACTTCTGCATTAGAGGTATGCATATTCAATTCAGACATTCAGACGACGAAGTTGACGTTGATCTCAGATTTAGACATTTGAAATCAGTCTGGAATTTAAAACTTGTTTCACATATTCGGTTGTGAATTTTTTTATATTATTTTTTTTTTTTTTTTGTGTCCGCATTATTTTATATTCAGAACATTAGTCAAGTTGTCAGTATGATACAGAGCTCCCAGAAGCTAGAATTGTTATTGCAATCCTCTGGACGGTGCTTATATCCTTCAGCGAAAGACTCGCTTCGTCTTTTGATCAAGCCGAATATGAGACGCAATGTCCAAAATATTGAATACACAAGAAAAAAAGTTAACTTCGTTTCTACCGAAACCCTTAACAAATATAAAAGAATTTCTTCCAAGAACATAATTTTGATCGGTCAGTTTGTGGGGCCGTGATATGCCACAACGGTGCGATCACAACAACATTTTCAGAGAACGCACCGTTTCATTAGACAAAAACCCATAATAAATTTCATGACAAAATCTCATCAAATAAAAACGTTTTCCATGCAAGCACTTTATTCAATTTTAATAACAGCCATATACAGTGGTACCTCGACATACGAGTGCTCCAACATACGAGTTTTTCGAGATACGAGCCGACGAGAAAGTGATTTTTTGCTTTTAGTTACGAGCGAAATTCGAGATACGAGTCCGGTTCGGTCTTCGAGGAGCACATCCAGGACGACTGAGGATATACAAGAGTTACAGTCACAGCAACACACTGAGGTTATGCAAGAAATTGGTTTTGAGGAGTCAGAGGAGGAGGTTATTTCTACAAGTGAGATAAAGGAGACGCTTGTTGCTGTCTTTCATTGGGGGTGTTTTTTTACGTGGCGGATCCCAAACCCAGCGCACAACCCTAAGTAGGGACAATTCCGCTTTCTCACATTAACTCGCTTTCAAACGGTTGTTCTTAGGCTACCCAGAGGATACTTGGTCAAAGACCGGAAGTCGTGAGCTGCTTGAGTCATATGTAAAAGAATCGTTTCTGGCCACTCCCAAGTGAATGGCGGTCAGAGAACTTTCCTTACTTGCGTGAACTTCTACACATGACTCCATCCTCGCTGTTGTTGACTCGGCTGTAATCGCGTAAGCGGTGTCTACGCCTGTAAAGAAGAAGAAGAGATAAAGGAGATCTTAGGAATGTGGGAGCGAGTTTTACAGTTCGTGGAAAAAAACCACCCAGAAAAAGTTGCAACAGGACCTTTTTAATGACAAAATGTAGCGAAAAAGGCAAAGACCAGTGAGGATATCTAATTTATTTCTTTACATTATCTTTTTTGTTTTTGTGTAATAAATATTTGATACTTATAAATACGTTTTTATTATTCAAAACCATGTAACAAAAATAACTGGGGTGACGTTTTGGAGGTTGGAACGAGATACGAGTAATTCAAGATACGAGCAAGGTTGCGGAACGAATTAAACTCGTATGTCGAGGTACCACTGTATTTTACAGGTTCTCAGACTTTTCCTCCTGGATGTAACAAACTTCTTGGCGAACTTAATATACTCTGCTCAGGGGATAGGTTAGGTTAGGTTAATCGGGTAGGTCAATAAACCACATATAAACCAATTTGGTCCTTTGCGATACCAGATGGGGTTCAGTTGCTAGAGGAGTAGTTGTTGTTGAGGAGTAGTCATCCTTTAGGATCCCTGCGCTTGCCTCGAATTTTAACACACCTATCTATCGGTACTTCCTCACGGGTATCATACCGTGGGGACCCCAGAAGCTTACAACGTAGTCTTGCAAATGCGGAGCAAGTGCATAAGAAACGCTCCATTACTTCCGAGGTGCCCTGCTATAGACAGCCTCACTCCGCGGGCGTATATCGCTCATCTATCGAGTGCTAATAGAAATTTTGTGTATCTATCGCTTTGCGCCCAGGTGACTCATTCCATCGGGTTTTGCTTTTCTTTACCATGCTTTTATCGAGATCGGGTTTCTCAATGTACACCATTCTTGGCAATCTCATCCACTATTTTATTGCCCTCGATGCATTTTTGGCCTGGCACACAGTAGAAGTGATGTTGCTTGCTGCCCTGCTTCCCAAGACTATTCTCGCCGATATTCGATACGAGATTGCTGCCTCAATTGCTGATTGGCTGCCTACGTAGATGTTGACTCTAGAGGTTGTGCGGAGCATTCGCCTACATGCATATAAAGCACTGCTACCTTTTCTCACCCTTTCTTTTACGTTATGCAGTTTGCTGTCTAAGACTACCCCAAAGCACTTGGTGTGGTCACTAATAGATCCGTTTTCTACGGATTCAAACCCAGACCATTTCAGACTTGCGATGCCCAAATATGAACTGTATTGAGAATGGTGTTCATAATACTGCTATTGGTCTTTAGACACCTACCGGTTATTAAGATGACAATGATGTCCGCATAATTAACGTCTTGGCTCGTTAGCAGTTCTTTCACCCCTTATGTCCTTAGAAGCGGAGTACTTTTAAAGATTTCCTTGGTCACTCAGCATCGTTCCATTCTGCTCATATCCTTCTAGAGCTCAACGTTGTATAGCAGGATCAACAAATGTTGACTGGATACTATTCAGAATAGATTCGATAGAGATCGAATGAGCGGAGTGCCCATTCTATTTTACTCTTCGTAAAGATGTGTTCGGGAAAGTTTACGGCACTGCTCCTTTCACACCTAGGACTTACCACATTCTTACAGCCTGGAAAGTGCACACTGACTGGGTCTTCCAATGAGTCCTGGCAGTTGTCCGTCCACTATCCGTTACTTTTGCAAATTAGACCGGGCGAGGCGGAGCTTTTAGATAATAGTTTCCTAAGCCTCGACAGCTCGTGAGGCTTTTCAAAGCGCTACAAAATTTGCTTCAGGATTCTCACTTTGTTCAGGTATTATACAATTTGTTAGTGCTGTATAATGCCGCGATTATTATTTGTGCGATAATTTAAAAAGGACAGAGGGAATTATTTTTAACAGAATATGGAGAGCTAAAGGCGAGTATATCAAGTTCTTTAGAATCTATTTAGGACAAAACCAGCACAGGACTCTACGAACACTATAGGACAGAGAAATTCCAAAAAATTGCCTAATTTGGCGAAACAAAAAAAGCTATTCCAAATCATAACAACACGCCACGTCACACCTCAGCCATCGCCACGGCTAAATTTGTTAATTAGGCCACGAACATTTAAGCCATCCTTCTATAGATTTGGTCATCGCGACTACATTGTGTTTCAACTCAGTGGACTCTCGACCTGTTCTCCGTTTAGCTCAGAATATTTGACTAAAATTTTTTTCTCTTTTGAAAAAATTCTGAAAAAATTGTTTGTTGTAGATATTCAAAACAAGTTTCAGCGGACCACGCTCGTCTCAAATAGCTCTTATTTTCTGTCACAACTTGCTTTTGAAATCAACTTAAGTGAAATACAATTATAGTCAGTCGAGTTTACATAACCGGAACGGACCCAGCTTTGTTATACGAACAAGGACTTTCATTGCGTCGAATTCTGCTGCTACAACAACAAAAACAACAGATTGTGTAAACAACTAAAACAGTGTTCGTGCAGACAGATGATTTGCAAGTTTTTGAGTGAATCTGATTTCCAGCCAAAGATTCACATGATACTTCCAAACTCATTCACTTCATATCTATTAATATGGCAGAGCTAATAGAAATACTGAGACTTCAACTCACTGGTTTTATTTAGCCTCACGAAATCTTTTAAATCTGACGGCTAATTTAATTCAGTTTATTTTTCATGTTAATTCAAAGTTTAAATAAACTTCTTCATATCCAACACAATTATTTCATTTATTTCAGTAAACTGCATTCATTCACAGTTGCTCCAAGGAAACTCTCCAGAAATTCCCCATCACAGCCATTTTGTTATTATAACAGAGTTGCAAAAATAAGGAATATTTAAATAAATGCTGCTGCATGAAATGGAAATATTATTTTGCCTGAAAACTTGTACTCGCAACCGAAACTTTTGCATGGAATTTCAAATGGAAAACTCGCAAAAAATTGGATATGAGCAATTTTCCGGCTGCAATTTGAGAAATGACAATGGCAGCCAAGGAAAATTGGTAGTGAGTATTTTCTTATTTCGGTGAAGTGAGCAAAGCGAGTGCGTTGTAATTTTACGCATTTTTCTCCCCACTCTTTCGTTAAAGACAGCAAACACCAAAGCAACATTTTATTCTGTTTATGAATTGTTCTTTTAATTCTCGTGAAAAATAGTGAATATTGTGAAATTTGCAAATTGCAATTTGCGAAAAATACAAAATTGTAATTTTTGGGAATTTCAATTCAATTTAATTTTTGATTTTCAATTTTTTAACGTTTGCCAACAAATCGCCAATGTGTTTATTTTTGAAGCGATTACGATAAGAAATAATTTCAATTGATGTTAATTAGTAATTAATAGGTTGCTAATTTTATGAAATGAGCAATGAGATCGTCGTCTTTTTCGCTAACTAATATTATCAAAAATGTATCAATTAATTTTAGAGGGTTCTTATTACACTATTTACGAGTAAAACATCTTCTTCTTCACTTGCATAGACACCGCTTATGTGGTTACAGCCGAGTTAACAATAGCGATAGTCGTTTCACTTTTCACTGATTGTGCTGAATCGAAATCCTTCAATGCTGTAGTATTCTCTTCCATCCATGCGATATTCACCGTGACCAATGCGGAAACAACCATAAATCTTCCACAAAAGCTTTCTCTCGAACGCTTCTACGCCCATTTCTTGATACGCTGTCAAGGACCATGCCTCTGCTCCATATAGCAGTTTGGGGATGATGAGTGCCTTATAGAGTTTACTAGTATTACCCCTGTCGTTCAGTTCCTCAAGCTCTTCATACTCATCCATTTAGGCCGCTTTCTTTTTTTGTCTACATATGCGTCTCGCTTTTCTCGTTTCCATGGTGCACTCAAGACTACAAATTGGATATAACAAGAAACATGACTATACTCCATTATACCCCGAATATAGCACTTTAATTAGATTTTAAAAGTTGTCTTGTTGACCAACCAAGACTAAGGCTTTCCAAAACTTAATCGTAGACTCCTACTGGTATTATCAACGTTACTCAATAACCAAAATGCGTCCATATACAAGTATATATACTATTTCTAAATGAATACTTACATATGTATATTCGCCACTACAATAAAGTGGTCTCTTCCATGCATAACTATCTGCCAACCGATGTAATCAATTGGATCGCTGCAACATTTGCTATTTTGCTGCATGTTTCTAGAGCTGCAATTGCCCACAAACAATAATTCATATTGCTATAGAAGTGTCTGCTTGGCAAATACACAATTAAGAAGTATCTAGAACACTTGTTGCATAAGACATACATACATTTATAATCAAGCAATTAGTATTGTAATCTAATAAAATGAAATCATATTACTGGCTACTCAATTATTACTTGTACTAGTAGTTTAATGAATTACTTGGTTCATATATTCCATTTTAAGCCCGTCAAGCAATGAAAACAAAAATCTATTAAAAAAAACCAAAAGGATGGCTTTATGATACAATATGGTCTGAATTTAAACACAGTGTCCTAAGCTTCAAATTTTCATAAATTGACGTCAAACCAGTTCGCCGAGATCTCCAAACATCTGAATAAGCGATATCGGGTATTATATATAGTAAATGAAAAATTATAATAACCTTCAATTTCATAGTGCGTCATTCACACTTAATCTGAAAAATAAGAAGACTATGTTCATCCGATAAAGTGCTAGTTTCTGTTGAAATTGACCCTAAACTGTCTCAAATATGTACAAGTACGAATTAAATTGAAAATTCAAGGCAAATTACCCATACTCAAAGATGATACATCAACAGTATTCGTATAAAAAGATTATCCCAAGTCCAATGCCAACTTTAAAAATATAGTTATTTCATAAATGCTGTCATACAACCTGCAGTTTTCATCTCATTCCTATAATTTGATCTGAATTTAGAATTATCCGAATTCAAAAGTATTTATCTAAATATATCCCCTAAGCCTAATATAAAGGGCGATACGATTCCGAGGTTCCTACTTTTTTTTATGAAGAAACGCATATATATTTTCTTCATAAACACATTCGAAAGAACATTCTTTAGCATTTATTTTTTGAAGATTATCTCAGTTGGTCCATTCATTGTGTCCAATTTTCGATGGCTGAATCCAGTCGAATTGGTAACTGGAGAATACCACTGGTGATGTTTTGCTTCAAGGCCTGAATTGACTGGAATTATGCGCATAAACTTTAGACTTTATGCTTGTATATCTTCGAAGAAAAAAGTTTAACGGTATGATATCATACGATCTTCGTGGCCAATTGACCCGCCCAAAAGCTACATGCTCACCGAAGAATTCTCTCAATAAATCCATTGCAGATACCAAATATCGCCGGATAACGAGCTTCAATTTCAGACATAAAGGCAGTCAATGACGTTTACGTTCTAACCGGCATAAGTTTTGAGGAAATATAGACCGATGTTTTCACCAGTTCACAAACCACACCATACCGTTATTTCTCTGGGCGAAATGGCAGCTCTTGAATCTTGTCAATTTTGCTTGTTTACGAGGGCTGCTATTTCTGGCCTAATAATGAAAATAGGAATATTTATCAACGAAAATGGTTTTATTGTTTTTCAAAATATTCTCCATCACGATTTATACACATTTGCATGCGCTCAAACCAATTTTCGAGGCACTTTTTCACTCCGATTGAGACACCTCCAAAACATGGTTTTTGAATGATTCAACAGCATCTTCTGGCGACGAAAATCGTTGACCACGCATTATTTTCTTGATGTGTGGTCATAAAAAGAAGTCATGGGGTGCCAAGTCAGGGCTGTATGGCGGATGACCCATCAATTCGACGTTTTGACCAGTCAAAAAGGCGCTGGTTTGAGCCGATGTGTGAGAGCTCGCATTGTCATGGTGCACGATGATTCGTCTTCTCTTCTTCGTTTTTCGAATTTCTCCGAAGACTTTAGGCAAACAAATGGTGGTGTACCACTCAGAATTGACCGTCTTACGTTGCTCAAGCGGAACAATCGCCACATGACCAGTTTTGCCGAAGAAACAGGCGACCATTTGCTTCGAAGTGCTTCTTCCACGAACAACTTTCGTTGGATTTGGCTCATACGAATAGATCCATGATTCGTCACCTGTGACGATCTTATAAACGTCTTTTGAAGCACCGCAATCGTGTTTTTTTAGCATTTCTTTACATCAATCCACACGAGCCTTTTTTGAGCGATTGTCAAATTGTGCGGGATCCAACGAGAACAAACCTTTTTTACGTCCAGGTGTTCATGCAATATCGAATGTATGCTTGTGGGAGAAATGCATAGGCATGCCTCTATCTGAAGGTATGTTACATGACGGTCTTGCATTATCAGTTCACGTACGGCATCGATGTTTTCTGGCACAACGGCTGTTTTTGGACTACCTTCACGGAATTCGTCTTTGAGCGAGCCACGATTGAATACAAAGATTTTAGTTCATCGATGCACTCTTGTCGTGATAATCCACGTCGAAAGTTGTGAAAAATGATCGCACGAAAATGTTCACGAGTTAATTCCATTTTTTGGCCGAGATGAATTTTTTAATTCCCTGTAAATAAAACAATTCACGATTAAATGACAAAACGTTCTGAGTGATGTTATGCCAAAAAATATGTAAAACTTAACCAATGGAAATGTTGGCCAGAAATATATATAGCAGCCCTCGTACATTAGCCATTGAAGCAGATGGGCTTTTTAAGAGCCCATAGAGCGAAGCATTGCCGCTTGGGAAGCTCGAGCGTCTGCAGTTCTTGGACAAGCCGTATTTTGTCGCTTTCAATTTAAAATCTCGACGTTTTTCCACATGTTAGTCCAAGTTGTTGCGGACGGCGCCAAATCAACGGTCTTCGTAAACATGCTCAGCTGCGGTTGCTATATTTTCTTCACAGCGTGCTGCACATGATCTATTCGGTCGAATATTATTCAGTAATAAATGCTGGGTCTTATGATACGTGATGGTGTTGAGAATAGGATGCTCGGTAGGTCGGTTATGTTGACCATAAGTTGAGGGAAGCACCCGAAAGACATTCTTCACAGAACGCGAACTTTCGTAATAAAGTCTTTCCATTATGAAATGCCAAACAGTGCTGAACAAAAATAACATGACAGCTTGATATGACTCACGCGTGATCTGTCTAAACCAGGCTAATGAAAAAATAACTCTATACAATCACCAGTTACCTATAATATAATACATTATACCAATCTCCAAGGCATTTCTTTCTACTACCCCTCGAAGAAAGTTATTTCTACAACCTCAACAAGGAGAAATTAAGTTCTTAACACTCAGTTGGAAACGTCTGTCTATATAAATGCGAACTAACTCCTCAGTTTTTGAGATATAGACCTAAAATTTTGCACACATCCTTTTCTCCCAAAAAAACTGAACATTTTTCGGAACCAGTTTAAGTCACTATCTCACATAGCTACCATATAAACTGAACGAACGAATTCAAGTTCTTGTTTTTCCAATTTTTTTATTTGAGGAAATATCATCTTCATTTGACACAGATCATTATCTAAGAGAATAGTGCAACCTCTGAATAAATGGTTAAAAGAGGATCACTTTAACATATTGCTGCCATACAAACTGTCGACCAAAATTAAGTTTTTGAAAGGGATATATTGTATTTTTGAAGGGTGTTCGGTGGAACCTAAGTCAACGTATTTTCTTGTTTTAGATATCAGTTAACAGCTAATAACCAATATAGTAACCTAATATAAAACCTCCAACTATATAAGTGAACCAATGTTTTTCAACCTAGCTTTATTTCATAAAGATTTACTAGCTGTTAAATGGTATATTCCCTAACTAGTTCGATGATTCAGAGGGTATTATGCAGAAACAAAAGCATAAACATACATTCCCACACACATACATATGTACATATGTGCCATATAATGACATTTGTAATATGTCATTGGCCCTAACTGTTTGGTCTCACCACTTTACTGTTCATTAAATAGGAAGTAGCAAATAATTTGAAAATTTCGATGAACCGAGATATGCGTATGGATACAGTTGCCGCCGCCACCGCTTAGATTAATGTGCGTAATTTGATCGGCACTCAGTGTTGTTGTGGTTGTTATAATGAATTGGTGGCATCAATCGCATTCATTGTCGGGAGTTCAATCGTTGAATACACACCGGTACACATATTGAAATCAACATTTCATAGGCTCAAACGATTATGTAAATATGTATTATGGTATAACTGTACCATATATGTGTATACACACATATAATACAAGCGGCTGGTAAATCGTTAGCAATTTCGATTTCACAATCCTCGCTCTTTATATACGTACCCATGTTTAGTATTATTGTTCTCGTCGAATGTGATATCAGCGTATGTATCATATATTTAGCACGCACTCGGAGATTAGGATTACCTCATTGATATGCAAGCGGCATTGTAATGATGGTTAAAATCGAATTAACCTTTGTAATGTAGCGTAATGTATATGAGCTCGGTAATTGCTGTTTGCGGCTCATTTTTCAAATTTAGGATGTGGCATTACCCTCGTTTAGATGAATGTGAGTAATTATGCTCTCACGTCAGTAATGCCTACATATGTATTGTTCGAAATTTTATCTTTAATAAAATGACAATTTTTACACTAGCTCAGGTAGTTAGTAAAACCCTCGAACTGCTGAAACCTAGAAGTCTACATCGAAGACCTAGCGAAGCCTACTTTTGTAATTATAAACTAATTTAAATTTTTTGATTTTAATTCTTTTGATTGATAAAAATATTTAATTTTTTTCGCAACCTGAAATAAAAACTCTCAACTAAATCAGTAAAATTTGAAAAACTACCCATCAACATTTAATTCACGGTCTCAAAAACACCAAGCTTCATTCATTCTTCAGAAACCTTTCTAAGCCAGAATTTTTTACTAAAGTTTTGTTGTTCTTAAAAAGTTGTGAATTCAAAATAAATAAAAAAATACTTTTCTGCACTACCAGAATATTTTTTTACATTATCAGAATTAATATTTTGATTTGAAAATAGGCTTAAGTAAGAAATAATTAAGTTCGAGAGCATTGGAAAATTATATACGATCCCAATTTGTAAGGATAAAAACCAAGAAAACCTCATCTACTGAAAGTGAAGAAGCTATTCATTTGACGGAACGGTCGATATCTGACCATTAAACTTATAGCTGTTATGTAAACTTACCGACCGAAATTTTTGTAAGGAATATTTTGTATTTGTGAAAAGCATTATAGCTTTTTATACTCTTGAAACATGATGCTACAGAGTATTAGAGGTTTGTTCTCCTTCTTTTACAAAAAAGTGAGGACGAGTTCGTAGATCGTAATTTCAGTCGAATTTCGGCTGACTTTACTTCATATGAATGGTGATTGAACTGTGAGGAACCTTGATGAAACTCTGGGTCATTTTAATTGTATCTCCAATCTGCCCAGCGGGCAGTGGGTAGAATTTGCCGCGGTAAGGTATGCGTGTCGTAAGAAGCTTACTTCTGATGAAAAGGCATTTGAGTTCAAGGGATAAATGTCACCAGTAATTGAGTTTGATGGGTGCCCAATTGGCAGTGGCAAAAGCTACAAGTCTGGTACCACGGAGAGCAGTTAACCCTTGCAGTTTACTGCAATCTGCTCATTGAGTTTGGCCCTTTGCGGAGATTCTTGGTAGCTGTAGTTTAAACCTAAAAGCATGTAGAATCCAAAATTCAGTTCGGTGTGTAGTCACACTGCGCCGGGTGCCAAACCCACAATACGGCAGAGGTTTTAGGTCGGCTGCGAACCCGACCAAGGAGGAAAAGCTGTCAGCTGATCAATTGGAACCCAATAATACTAGCGAAAGGTGCTGATCAACGCAATGATTTGATCTATGCGCATTTAAGTTCCATGAGGTAAGGCCCTCGGCAGGTACTCTCGTAAAAACACAACGGTTGTTTTTATACTCACAAAATAAGTCAAGAAGATAGCAAATTTGTGTGTAGTTTATTTACGATTTCGTCGAATAATAGATGTTTCTTTTTCTTACAACATTTTTTAATACAAAGGTTTTGCAGCACCTAAAGTATCCCGTCTTTGAATTAAAAATGTTCGAATAAAGCCGCGCTTAGTCGTTTTTTACTTATATCTTGATATGTTTGAACATAGCCAATTTATGAGGGATACACGTGGTCATTATTCGATTGCACTCATTTTCACGTTGTATAATTATCTCCTTAAAATAAAAGTTTTTTCGCTGTGGCTGCAGTTGTGGTGACTTGTATTAAATATTTTTTACACCCACTTTTAAAAATTTTTACACCGTATATTCCCCTTCTTGCCGTAATCCTACGTACCAAATTCAATTTTATAAAAATATTTGAGCCTTAATATTAGAACATTGTTTAGTGAAGCTTAACCAATTACCGATCAAAGTTATGCCATTATTGTTGTTATTGTTCTAATAGAAATACGTCAAGCAGTTAAGAATAAC
>CM050323.1:108679598-108704598 GCA_027475135.1 Bactrocera correcta
AATTGCGAAGCCTAAATCCCTTTACCATCATATATCACTAGAAATATGTGCACATGTGCAAGTTGGAG
The DNA here is from genome assembly GCA_027475135.1 of Bactrocera correcta. Taxonomy (NCBI): domain Eukaryota; kingdom Metazoa; phylum Arthropoda; class Insecta; order Diptera; family Tephritidae; genus Bactrocera; species Bactrocera correcta. The sequence goes on from CM050323.1 coordinate 108,679,667, forward strand.
TATCCCAGCAACAATATAATTAATAATTCATCTTAGAATTCGTCCAAATATATCAATATTATTCACGAAAATTCATACAAAAACCTTCTGCGGTTACTTTAAGTCAATAAATGTGAATATTTCGGTGTTAAATCACCTTGCAACATAACCCCTCGAAAAGCAGCCGCACATTAGCCACAAATTGGCGGGGAGGGCGGGCGTAATGGAAGCATCAAGCAACGCAACATATGTGCGAATAAAACACAATCAACTATATGTGGATATGTAGGTGTGTCAGCGTGTGTGTGTATGTGTGCGGTTAAGTGCTCATACTCATATTCATACGCATATTAGAGGCGAATGTATTCATGTGTGTGGGTAATAAATTTGCCCAATAAAGCCAATATATCGCAAAGCTGTCAAAATACAACGTTGTTAGGTGTGTGAATGCGTGTGCGCATTTATACATATGTATATTTATAGGTGTGCTCGTGAATGTGTGGCGCATGCAGTCATATTTTCCACTGGATTTCTGCTGATTTCAAAAGCAATTCGCCATAAGTCATTTGCGTAAATCCCACTTTGATCCGCAATGAAGACTATTCGAGCGCACGAAGCGCGTCGGGTGGGGTCGGGAAAATTGTGTGTGGTATAATGTATGTGTCATAAAAGTTTAAGTAAGCCCATAAAAAATGTGTAGAAATACTATATGTCATAGAGAAGTTTGCGTGTGTTGAGGATGAACTTTTGTCAAAGTAAAAGATATGGAACTGATAAAAATACATAATTTCTGTATTAGAAAAAGTAATAAAGACAGAAAATGTTTTTATACCAAGCGCAGAATTTTTCTTGTGTATAAATAACTTTCGGAAAATATCGTCATGATGGTTTTAGTAATGCTGGTTTGTGTAGGTCCACATATTTAGATACTTTTAATGACGGCCCCTGCAAACTTGTTAAGGATTACGATTTAAGGGCAAGCTGGTCGTTATTGGTAATTCTCGATGCGGCGACTAACGGAAGGTTTCAAGACCGGAGCATACTCTTGTAGAACTCCCAAAGGTGATCTATTGACTGATGTCCAGAGCATACTAAAATTTTGGAGGGAACATTTCTCCAGACGTTCCATTGCCCGACCATGAATATCAAAGTGGGTTTAGGTCTGAAAAATCAACAACTGACTGAATCTTGGAAAAGACCTGTGAAAAGAGCATCGACAGACACCACCTTTTCGTCGATTCGGCGCTAAGTCTGAATATGGTATCTTCGCAAAACTAATACGGCTGAGTAAACTGACGTTGAGTAGCACCAAAAACTCCGTCAGGATCGGGAAAGACCTCTCCGAGTCGTTCGATACCAAGTGAGACATTCAGACAAGGCTACTCCCTATCCTGCGAAATATTTAATCTGCTGCAGAAGAAAAGCAATTGGCCTCAACATCCACGCCGAGAGTGCAGATTTCTTCTGACTGGATAAGTGGTAAGCAAATGGGTCTGGTAGTGAACGAGGGCAAGACGAAATGTCTCCTGTCACTATTGACAGCCATAACTTTGAAGTCCTAGATAATTTTGTCTATCATGGAGCCAACATTAACACCAACAACAACGTCAGCCTCTAAATCCCACGCGAAATAACTCTTGCCAACAGGTGCTGCTTTGGACTGAGTAGGCAATTGATAAGTAAAGGCCTCTCTCGATGAACAAAAACCAAACTCTATAAGTCACTCATTATTCCTGTCCTGTTTTATGGTGGAGAGGCATCTCATGAGTCGAAGTTAAGAGTTTTCGAGTGAAAGGTTCTGTGAAAGATTTATGATCCTTTCCGCATTGGCAACGGCGAATATCGCATTCGATTGAACGATGAGCTGTAAGAGTTATATGACGACATAGACACAGTGCAGCGAATTAAGAGACAGTGGCTACGCTGGTTAGGACATATCGTCCGAATAGATGAAAACACTGCAGCTCGGAGAGTATTCGAAGCGGTACCCGCCGGAGGAAGGAGGTGGAGAAGGACCTGGCTTCGCATGGTATCTCAAATTGGCGTCAAATTACTAAAAGAAGAAACGATTGACGAGCTGTTGTTAATTCGGTTATAATCGCGTAAGCGTTGTCAACGTCATAAAGAGACTGGAACGGATCCGATCCGATTCTATTTCTAGCTGCGAATATCGCATTATTACACTATGTATAAATGAATATCACAATCAAAATTTTCACAGCACAAATTTTGGATTAAGTTATGACCACTTTCAAACAAACACTTACATACTACATAGTATGTATGTATTATATGTATATATACAGAAAAGATAAATGGTGATTCTAAAACATTATCTTCCCTTACACGTTCAAGGATTTCCGTGTCGCATCTGGTCAAATATTCATACAAAAGCAGTGCACATCTCAAATCTCTAAAAAAATCATTTTTATCATTTGACAAACGAAGCTCACATACATCAGCACTCACACGAACTCATATACGCTCTCGTATGTGCTCCCGTATCCTTAATAGAGTAATTTATAAATATTGCAAATCCACTCGTGTCCGCTTCAATAAATTTGTTGTACACAAAGTGTTCAAGTTGTTGTAGTTTTTTTTGGATATCTTTTTTGTTTGAAGTGGTCTTCATTTAATTCCATTTCGAGTTTTGTTCCAGCTTCCCACACCACTTGCTTACACGTTTTTGTTGCATTATGTGTGTTGACACTATTGTTGCTATTGTTGCAAATTTTCAATGAGCTTTGTATTTTTTTTTTAAATTTTTTTCAAACTTATTGCAAACCTGCCACACGGTGGCATGTGCCAAGTATTGCTCTCTAATCTACTTCTGCTGGTGTGTTGTTGGTTTTATTGTGCTTGCTTTGTTGTAGCAACACTTGTGACATGCAACAATTTGCTGTGTATTTACTTGTGCTCATCGTCAGCACCCTCGTGTGCAAATACTTGCGTGCCAAACTCAAAAGCATGTGACACCAGAAGGGTGCTTTGCGAGCAGGTGGCATCGCTCACTCGCCGCACCGCCTCATCCTCGGCTGTTGTGGTGTCAATGCAAGTTTGTAAATCTCAATGACAAGATAATAAATAAATATCAAAATATGTCATAAAGAGATTTTCCACAAAAGCAGGAAATCGTTTGGTTAATGTTCGGGTGACTGGTGTTGAGCATGTCTTTCGAGGGTGAGGAATATTTGTGGCTGTGGTGGTTGCAGGAATTTGTAGCACTAAGCGTCAAGTAGACTTGAAATCAATGTAAGGAAAGAAAAGATTGGATCTGAAGGGTTTTATGAAAGTAAATTAAATTTAGAAATGATTTCGCGAAGCGGAGGTAATGGGAAAATTGAGTTGCAGGTTCACCCTCGATGAAATTTTGAACAGTTCGGAGAAGATAGAAAGCAAAATGGCGTTAAATTGAATTTAGATACGTATAGAACATGGAAAACCCAAAAAAATGAATATCTTGGAATATCTAAAAAAAATTTAAATTTAATAAATTTTTGGAGTGAACAAAATTTGGAGCAAAGTGTTAAGCTATTAGAAATTTGAAAATTTCTTGTAGAAAAATATAATATTGAGAGGTATTCCTGGAGCAATTGGTTTATATGGAGACTACGAGGTGTGTTCAAAAAGTATCGTGAATTTTGTGTTTTTTTTCAAAAATTATTTATTTATTCATGAATATCTATTTTGCCCCTTCAAAGTAATCTCCATGAGATATTATACACTTGTGCCAACGGTTTTTTCCAATCTTCGAAGTACTTCAAAAAATCATTTTTTTTTTATCTTCTTCAGCTCCTCCTCGATGCCGTCTTTATCTCGTCAAGAAAAGCGTAATGTCGTCCTTTCAGTTTAGGGAACAGGAAAAAGTCACAGGAAGCCAGATCTGGGGAATACGGTGGCTGCGGCATCATTAGTGTGTTGTTTTTGGGCAAAAAGTCGCGCACAAGCAACGATGTGTGTGAGCAGGGGCGTTATCGTGGTGCAAAAGCCAATTTTTGTTCTTCCACAAATCCGGGCATTTGTTTATATGTGAAAGAAATTTTAAAAATTTTCGAAATATTTATAGCTTTAAAATGTAAGATAGGTCACCTGCAGGCCTGGCCAACGCTAAAAGACATGAGGTCTTCACGGCCTGTGCAAACTTCTAACGAACCTTGACCTGGGATTCGTCTGGCTTTCTTATTTCTCTTGTATAAGGTAATGGTGGATGGGGTTGGAGAAGTCCTAGGTTTGAGACTCAAGTGGGTAAGGAAGTCGACTCGTCTGTTTGCTTTCCAAAATGAACTAACTGCTTTCTTCCCACCTAATTTCATCAAAGAAAATATGTGGGAGTTGGGGGACTGAGATACTACCAGACTCGAATTCAATGCCGGAAAACTCTGGATTGTTTACACAATGACGAGATGCAGCCATTCCCACTGATGCTGAAGAAAATTTCGCCAGGCGTCCGTCAATGGAAAGCCAGCGTCTTTTTTGGTTCGAAGCGCATTATCTGTGGAAGCTCAGACATGGAAATACACGAAAGCCAAACGAAATAGTGCGAGTCAATACTTAAAGCGCAAATATCTAAGATGCCGTCTTCAAAACGTCAGTGCTTCAGTCATAAGGTGGAAAAGAATTGCAGTAAAGGAAAAGTAATTTAAATAATGTTTTGGATCGAACCGTAATCGCAGACATCAGCTAAAAAATAATTAATTACGAGTCTCAGGATCTTACTGACATCATTGAGACTCTTTACGAGTATTGTACTCTGAAAGGTGCAAAATTTTAACTGCAGACGGATGCAGTGAAAATATGAAGAAATTTCAAGTACCGTTATTTTCGGAACGGGAGCCAGACTGATAAAGGAAAGTACGGCATTAAAACTAGAATATTGATTTCAGTGGGATCAGTTCTCATAACGTTTTACAAAAAGACAAAATAAGAAGTAGTGAAGACGTTATGAATAGTATGAGTTTTAGTAAAAAATACCAAATTTCAAAATATGGGTTGCATTATACTTTTTTAAGCTGAAATTTATTGCTCTGCAGAAAATTATGAACTATATTTTTCTGTTACTGAGTCAAACCATTTCCTCCAACCCTTCCGAATGCGTTAAAAATGTTGTCAACTACCACTGAATCACAGTGGCAACACAACTTTTGACAAATAAGCAGGTCATATGACAATTTATCATGCGATATGAGTAAATAAAGGAAAAAGGGTTCAATTTCGTGCACCAGCGCGGGCAGATGATGGGGCACAAGCGAAGAGCAGCGCGAAAGTGACATGAAGAGCATGCCAGAAATATGTATACTACACATACATATGTACATAAGAGTAAGTAATAAGCCAGCAGCGAATAACGGTATATTTGCAAGGACGAAACTGCTGGTGGTGAGAAGATGCCAAACACGAGTGTGTGCAACTGTTATCAAGTGTGTTTGCGCAAACCCTTGGCACAAAAATAGACAATGCAAAAACAACAGCAACAAGCAAAACAGTATCAACGTGTCACCTTCAAATTGGAAATGCTTGTCATATCCTTCATTTATCTGCTGTCGGAACATGGATTTTTCATTTGATTTCTGGTAGCAAACACACACAGAAGTATGAATATGCTTGCGACACGCTTTAGCGTGGTACTTTTATAGTTTTTTATACCCTCAACAAGAAAGCTCGAAATGTTTAAATGTATATATATGAACACTAGCGGTGGCTCGCACGAAAATAACGGTGCCCTGAGTTTTTATGCGTTTATGTCGCCATCAATAGGTTGGACGCAACCATACTTGCGTGAGTATCTAGCTAACAAATCATGAATCTAAGCCATCCTCGAACCTTCTTGAACAAACACACAAAATTTCATTAAAATTGGTCCAGTCGTTTAAGAGGAGTTTAGTGACATACACATGCACACAAGAAATATGTGTGTATATATGTATATTATCATGCCCTTACATGGAAAAATTTTATATTTAAAAAGATATCTTCACAAAATTCAGTCCGAATATTACACGAGGCAACGCTATAATCTTCAAAGAAATTGGTCAGATCGGACAACTATAGATCTATCAAAATCAAGTCCTTTTAAGGAAAACTTTTTTATTTCACAAGCTATCTTCACAAAATTTGGTACAGATTGCTCTTCTAAACGATGTTATAATCTTCGAGGAAATTGTTAAAATCATATGACTATAGCATATAGCTGCCATACAAACTGATCGGTCAAAATCAAGTCCTTCTATGGGAAACTTCTTCATTTCACAAACTATCATCACAAAATTTAACACAGATTATTCTTAAAGATAACGCTATATTCTCCGAAGAATTGGTTAAAATCGGATGACTATAGCATATAGCTGCCATACAAACTGACCAGTAAAAATCAAGTCCTTCTATGGGAAACTTCTTCATTTCACAAACTATCATCACAAAATTTAACACAGATTATTCTTAAAGATAACGCTATATTCTCCGAAGAATTGAAAAATCGGATGACTATGGCATACATATGTATATGTAGCTGCCATACGAACTGACTAGTTAAAATCAAATCTTTGTATGGAAAACTTTTTTATTTGATAAGCTATCTCCGCAAAATTTAGTATATATCATTCCTATAAACAACGCTACAATCTCCAAAGATTTCATTCAGATCGGATCACTATAGCATGTAGTTGCCATACAAACTGACAGATCAAAATCAAGAAAAGTATCACTTTATACCCTTTTATGCTATAAAAAATGCAACTGTGCAGGGTATTATAGTTTAGTTGTAACCTAAGTTAACTATCTTTTCTTGTTCTTGGTTATTAATATTTTTTTGTTGCTATTTTTCGCCACCCAAGCTCTTTATCTTCTACCTAACGCGCTTGTGAACTGCAGTTGCCGTCACTTGGTGCACTTTCATAATAAATTATTTGTCACTAGAAACATATATCAAATTCGCGGCAACTCACCTTTGATTTGGCGATGACTTTGCGGTCGGTTGAAGAGAAAAAAACTTGGTTGTCTGACGGAGAACCGTATATGCGCGCGGATCGTAAGAAAAAGAGACCTTGGCCTCGTCCGCCAGTTCCTTTTGTTGATTGGGTGTGGTGTCCTCATGTGTGGTGCGAAAGGTGTGGTGTAAAAGATGATGTGTTGAGTGTGGTACGTAGTGTGGGATGACCGGAAATGATCCGCATGATGCCAATGTGTTGAGTATAGGTTGTGCAGTGTGGGGTGAAGATGTGTTGATGATGGTGTGTATGGGTGGGGTGTAGTTATATTATATTTAGAGGGGGGTCAGGTGCTCATTTAGCCATCCCGGCCCCCCTAAACGACTGTTTAGCCTAAAAGGCGCTGCAGCTGTTGCAGCGTTGCCACAACGCTGCTCAGACCCGTAGATCGACGCGATGGTGGCCCAGGCTGTCGACGCCGCAATGATGTTGCACTCCGCTGGGGTGCGGAACGAGCTGCGGGTTGGACTCGGGGTATGCGGCCGCGATGGTTGGTTGGCCGGCTCACATCGCGTGACGAGCTGCGGTGTAGCAGCGTGTGATGCGGCCGGTGGCACATTTGGCACAGCCCACGTGACTCACACTCTGTAGTCGCATGAGTGTGCGACAGGCAGTTGAGGCAATGCCCGTGGGCCTGAGCCACTTGCTGCCGTTGCAAAGGCCGCATACCCCTAAATATTCCACAATGGTGGAGACGATGAGGGCGTCGACAGATGGGACACCTTATCCGACGGGTCTCTGAAGTCCTCGCTGCAATCGATGGTGGTCGGGTGCCACCACGAGGTGCGGGGGTAAGCACCGCTGCGGGCGCGGTTGCCGGTACAGGTGCCGGCGTTGTTGCCGGTGCAGTTGCCGGCGTTGTTGCCGGTGTAGTTGCCGGCGCTGTTGCAGCCACAGTTCGGGGCGCTGGTGTAGGCCCGGTGCGTGGCGTATTGATAGCCCGAGCGGTCGACGAGGTTGCGACTGATGTGTCGACATCCATGATGATCTATGTATAAAGGAGATTGTTAATTAGAAAGCTGTCATACAATTGGATATTGGCAATCGTGCCACGATATGTGGCATGAATGGGCCGTCGTATGGATCGACCATTTTTTGTTAGTTTTCTTTACGGTTTGTTATTTTTATTTACGGTTCGTTATTTTTATTCACGGTTTGTTATTTTCGGACGGTTGTTATTTTTGTAACGGTTGGTATTGGCGTATTTCTCGTTTTCATTTGATTAGCTGATTAGGACACGATAATATCGGTTTGTTTTTGCGGTTTTCGGATTCGCGGTTGTCGGTGGTTGGTAAAAAACACAGCTTCACGAGCGGTCTGGTTAGTGTTCCGTTTTGGGTACGGAGATCCACGACTCGTATGTGACCGTCGGAGCCGTAATGTAGCTTTTCTATGCGGCCAAGCCGCCACTCAGTAGGGGGTAGACAATCATCATGAATGAGGACGCAGTCTCCAAGTTTAGGCGGCTGTTCAGGAGTCTTCCAGCGGTATCTTTTGTGGAGATCCTTTATATATTCGTCCTTCCATCGGCGGCTGAAATCATGATGGAGAATTTTAATTCGTTCCCATCGATTTAATAGAGATAGCGACTCCACGCCTGGCTCAGGAATGGCCAGGATGGGTGCTCCTTTTAGAAAATGCCCTGGAGTTAAGGCAGTGAAATCTGAGGGGTCTTGCGATAGTACTGTGAGTGGCCGTGAATTGAGAACGGCTTCAATTCGATTTAATAGCGTCGTGAACTCTTCGTAATTGAATTTATAATTTCCAGCTACCCGTTTGAAATGGGATTTGAAGCTTTTCACAGCTGATTCCCATAAACCGCCCATATGAGGAGCGCTTGGGGGTATAAATTGCCAGTTGATACCTTGAGGGGCGTACTTTTGTACGATGTCGGGTGACACTTGTTTTAGGAAATCCACAAATTGCTTTTCGGTGGCTCGTTGAGCTCCAATGAACGTTTTGCCATTGTCGCTCATGATCTTTGATGGGTAGCCACGTCGAGCGACGAAGCGAGCAAATGCCGCGAGAAAAGCCTCCGTCGTCAGATTACTACACAGCTCAAGGTGTACTGCCTTTGTCGTGAAACATACAAAGACAGCCACATAGCCTTTCATGAGAGTGGGAGACCTTAACATAGAAGCCTTTACCTGGAAAGGCCCAGCAAAATCAACACCTGTTGTGGTGAAAGGCAGAGCGAAATTGCAGCGTTCCGGTGGAAGTGCTGCCATAATCTGCGTTCGCATCTTCCGCTTGTGCATAGTGCAAATCTTGCACGTGAAGATGCACTTCTTAATTTGCGGCTTAAGACGGGGGATATAATACTCCTGGCGTACCATCTGTTGCATGAGACGATGTTCGGCGTGTAGCATTAAGGTGTGGATGTAGTGGAGGAATAATGTGGCAAATGGTGACTTCTCTGGAATTATTATGGGGTGGCGTTCATTGTATGTTAGGCTCGAATTAGCGAGCCGACCATTGGCACGAAGCAGACCTTTCGTGTCCAGAAATGGGTTGAGAACTAAGAGTGAGCTCTTTTTATCAATCGGCTTCGATTCTCTTAGTGCTGATATATCGCGGCTGAAGTAGCGCGCTTGTGTGTATGCAATTAGTGCGACCTTTGCCTTTTGTAACTCTAGGTGCGACACTGTGTTGCATGGGGAATTTTGTGATCCCTTGATTTTGCTGTTGAGTTGCTCTATAAATTTGAACATATAAGCAACTACTCTGAGAGCTCTTGGAAACGATGAAAATCGTTCAAGGATGTCGGTATCATCCAATAATGTATGAAAGGAGGCGATTTTTCGACCTTCTGGGGCGATAATGTTGCGCATGGGGGATTGTGGCCAAGAATCAGGAGATTCTATCAACCATCGGGGGCCATTCCACCAGAGGGTAGTAGTGGCAAGGTGCAGTGGCTTGCACCCTCTTGTACCTAGATCGGCAGGATTGTCAGCACTGGCTACGTGACGCCACGTGGCTGATCCCACTAGGTCAAGAATTTGAGACGTTCGGTTAGAAATATACGTCTTCCATGCATGTGGTGGTTTTTCCAACCAGGCTAGTACAATTTCTGAATCGGACCACATATATAGTTTGCATTTTGTCATATTTAAATGCATTTGCACCATGGCTACTAATTTTGAAAGTAGTAGTGCGCCACATAACTCAAGTCGTGGGAGACTTATAGTTTTTAAAGGTGCCACCTTTGCTTTTGCTACTAATAAGTGGCTTGTGGTCGTGGTATCACTTTGCGTGCGCACATAGATAGTAGCGCAATATGCCTTTTCTGAGGCGTCACAAAAGCCATGTAACTCGACTTTGTGTTCGGGGGAGTAGTTTACCCATCGTGGAATTTGTATCTGGGAAATGTCATTCAGATTTTTTGCGAACTGGGACCATTTTTCTAAGCGAAGAGGTTTCACTTGTTCGTCCCAGTCGGTTCCATCTAGCCATAATTCTTGTATTAAGATTTTCGCTTGGATCATAATTGGCGAAAGCCATCCTGGGGGGTCGAAAAGTTTTGCCACCGAGGATAAAATCTGTCTTTTCGTTATGGCTGATAATGCGGATATGGACTCTGTCGTGTATGAGAACTGGTCCGATATCGCATTCCATTGGATGCCTAGCGTTTTTGTTGTACTTTCCTTTTCGAATATAAGGAAATTAGTGTCCAACAAATTTTCGTTTGGAATATTTTTGAGTATATTCGGGTGATTTGCCGTAATCTTTTTTAATGGAAACCCTGCGGATGTGAGGGCTTGGATTACTTGTGATAATGATTCGTATGCTTGTGGAAGACTGTGACTTCCAGACAGAATATCGTCTACATACGTTTGTGTTTTTAACACCTGGGTCGCCAGAGGAAATTCTGACTTGGTGTTTTCTGCCAATTCGTGGAGCGTTCGAATGGCTAAATATGGGGCACAGTTTACGCCAAAGGTAACTGTTTTTAATTTAAAGTCGCGTAAAGGACTGGTGGGGGATCTTCGGAACATAATACGTTGAAAATCTTGGTCGTCTTTGTGTACGCCTATTTGCCGATACATTTTTTCAACGTCCCCATTGAATACGTATTTGTATATACGCCAGTTTAGAATAAGCAGCATTAAATCAGGTTGGAGCGTGGGTCCTGTAAACAGGATATCGTTTAGGGAATTCCCCGAGCTAGTGGATCTTGAGGCGTTGAAAACAACTCTTACTTTAGTTGTCTTTTTATCTGGCTTTACTACTGCATGATGTGGCAAGTAAAAGGAGTAGTATTTGCCGTTGACGATTTTCTCCCCTGGGTTTACTTCCTCCATATGATCTAAATGGAGGTATTCTTCTAACACACCATCATATTCAGATTTGAGTTCGCCTTTTTTAAGTAGGTTTCTTTCCATACTTAAAAACTGCTGAATTGCAGAGGTGCGAGAGTGACCTAAGGCGAGTGTGTTAGGAAATTGTTGCTTAAGTGGTAGTCGGACGACGTACCGACCATTTTCTGATCTAGCAGTTGTGGCTTTGTAAAAATCCTCACAATACTGATCTTCAGGGGTTGTGACTGATATGGGGGGGAGTTCTTCTAGTTCCCAAAATTTTCTCAATTGTGAATTGAGGTACTCATTTGAGACTTCCTCAACTTGAGTTGTTAATGTTGTAACTGGTTCCGCAACTAGTCCGCTTAGGACCCATCCGAAAATGGTATTTTGCGCCAGAAGTGTTTCGGTAATTTTTTCAATACCTTCAAGAATAATTTGTGGTATTAGATCGCTGCCTAATAGTAGATCTATTTGAGCGGGGGTGTTGCAGTTGGGGTCTGCTAGCTTTAGGTGTGAAACCTTTTGCCAATGTTTGCTATTTATGTGATAGCTGGGTAACATATTGGTTAATTGCGGTAAGACAATAGCTTCTGCTTGTATGCGCTTATCCGCTTTGGGGGAAAAGAGGGTAATGGGGCAGATTTTATTTGAGTTTTGAACAACTCTTCCGCCCATTCCCGTGATTTCAAAGTTGGCCAGTTTTGTTGGTAACTGTAGCCTGTTTTGTGCCCTAGACGCTATAAATGATCGTTGTGATCCTTGGTCTATTAAGGCTCTGAGTTTGAACAGTTCTCCTCGGTGTTCGATGGAGACAACTGCTGTGGGTAATAGTACCCTACTGTGGTTTTCGCTATGTAGCGTTTGGGTTTTCATCGCCTTTGAGCAGCATGGTGCTTCTTGGCAGTTTTCAGGATTTGTTGTGGCAACTAATCCTGTTGCTCGTTTTACGTTTGCATTGTTTGGGGGTGAGCTGGAAAAATTTGTTATATGTAACATTGAATGATGTCTTTTATGGCAGTAAACGCAATTAAATTTGCTTTCGCAATCTTTAAGCGTATGCGCATGTGACATACAGTTGGTACATAATTTTTTCGATCTTACGAAATTGTTTCGATCGCTAACATTCATTTTTTTTTAATTTTTCGCATAATTTTAATCTGTGACCTCCTCTGCACAGTTCGCATGACGTTTGTTTATATTGTTCGGAAGAGAACGATTGATTTTTAAAAAGGTTTCTATTTGAATTATTGTGGCTATTGGCTTGGGGCTTGTGGAAGCTTCTATTGAAGTCTTGCTGAATACCTTTTGGTTTACTTGTATTTATTTTTTTGTCTACCCTTTCTGCGATTTCGTACTGGGTGGTGAGAAAATCTCTCATTTGTTGCCACGTTGGGCACTTTTTACGTGATGAGAGCGATTGCTCCCACAATAGTAAAGACTTTTCTGGTAATGCTGCTGTGCATATATTCACCAGTATAGGGTCCCAGTTGTCTGTGGGAATGTTTTGGGTCGATAAAATCGACAAACAATTGGAAACAGTGGATTGAAGTTTGATAAATTCTTCACTGGTTTCCTTTTGAATTTTTGGCAAGTTCATCAGAATTGTTATCTGCTTATCGACCAATATTCGTTCATTCTCGTATCTTGATTTTAAAGCTTCCCAAGCCATATTAAAATTGTCGTCATTTAATGCGAACTGTTTTACTATGACGCCAGCTTGACCTTTCGTTTTGTATCGGAGGTGATACAATTTTTGCGCATTAGATAATTTTGGGTGGTTTATGTAAACGGCTGTGAACATGTCCCGGAAGGACGGCCATTGTTCATAACCCCCATGAAAAATTTCTGTGTCACATGCGGGCACCTTGAGGTGGATGCCCGAACTTGCCTCGTGACTTTGTACTTGTGTCACCTCTACTCGCGGAAGTGGAGTAGGTGCAATTGCATTAATTAATTTTAGCTGATCTGAAATCATAGCTTTCGTCTCTTCGTACTGGTCTAAGCAGTTTTCATATTTGGAGTATGCTGAAGATTTGAAATTTTCAGGGAGATCTGATTCGTCAGATTCTACGATTGCGTCATATGCCGCTTGGAGACGCGTCCAAAAATTGTCTAAATTATCTTTTTTGATTTCTAAGACCGATTCAGAATTGTCTTGAATCGGTGAGGATGAAAATCGAGTGCAGTATCGTATCAAACTGTCACTCTCAGCAATGAATTTTGCATACGAAATATCTTTAGCCCTCTTTATTTTTGTAGCACCTTGCTTTGAGCGTGTAGCCTCAGCAGGAGTACATGGGCTCTTTTCATCTAAAACCATTTTTGGAACTTTTAGTGACTGTGTTGTTTTAGATTCCTTTGAGTCTGAACTCATTTAAAGATTTATAGAATGAATTAAAACGTCTTAGTGAAAACTAGACTTGTAGATATTTAGAAAACGTGTATAAAGTATACTAGTATATAGTATACAAAATGTTGAAAAGAAGACTCTTTTGTATGTAAGAGTTTCAAAAAATCAATAAAACCAATGGCTTTTTGATAAATCGAGATTTCGAAAAATATTTTCGTTTCTATATGTATTTATATATGTATATGTGTAGACGTGAACTCTTAAATAAATAAGAGTTTTGAACGAACTTAATATGATAAGACGCTTTACGTATTTTATAGGGTTTGTAACCGCGAACTCTTTTATGTTAATAAGAGTTTTGACCGAATTGTTTAGACGTGAACTCTTTTATATAAATAAGAGTTTTCCAAATCACGTAAAGAATATCGCTTAAATTTGATTTTGTTATTTATTATAGACCGGAAAAATTTTTTTTTTTTTTTTTTATATGTTTATTCTTCTATATATATTGTTTTATATATTTTATGTCCAAATTTCCTATAGGGTATATCTATAGGTGGATCTTTTATTTATTATGTGCTAATGAGCGCTCGTTTTAGAGATCACTGCACTTTGTACATATGCATGTATGTACATATGTATTACGCTTTTGGTTTTTGCACAATCCTGCTTGTTTTTGTTGATCAAAAATCAAGGGGTATTGCGGGAAATATGCCAATGTGGACTTTGAGTATCTTTTATAAGCAATCCTGCTTGGTTTTGTCAGACGAAAACCAAGGGGTATCGCACAATATATGCCAATTTGGACTTTGAAGCAGTGAGCGTATCTACATATGCGACGATACTTATGTACAAATTTGTATTTTATAAAAGTCCTTTTTTGTTATAGTTATTGTTATATAATTGTACCCAATGTCGATTGGGTGTTTGTATATATTGTCTATATTGATATGCGTCCGTATGTGCATATATATATACGCGTGTATATATATATGTATATATGTTTGTACGAAAACCACCGAAAAGAGAATTAACCGACTGCAGGTAATTTTCTCAAGTTCACTCGTTTTTTTTTTTTATATATATTTTTATATTGCGCCGCATATACTTATACATGTATATGTATTTACATATGTTCGCAGTGGTAAGAAGCCGCGAAAGGAGAATTTAATAATTTTTAATTATAGATATAAGTATGTATGAATGTATAAATATGTATTTGAAATATATTGATTTGAGAGAAAGAGCAAGTTATGCTCTTCGTATTTTATGTTGTTATAAGTGGTATATGTATATGTATGTATAAATATGCCTTTGAAATATATTTTGATTTAAGAGAAAGAGCAAGTTATGCTCTTCGTATGTTATAATGGTATAAGTGGTATATGTATATATATGTATAAATATGCCTTTGAAATATATTTTGATTTAAGAGAAAGAGCAAGTTATGCTCTTCGTATGTTATAATGGTATAAGTGGTATATGTATATATATGTATAAATATGCCTTTGAAATATATTTTGATTTAAGAGAAAGAGCAAGTTATGCTCTTCGTATGTTATAATGGTATAAGTGGTATATGTATATGTATGTATGTATGAAACAGAATTTTATTTGCGCAAATCTTTTTTTTTTTTTATGATTGCCTAGCTTTTTTTAGGCAATCCTGCTTATACTTGAATAAGTATTTACCGGTAATCAATAATCCGCTATGCGTAGTACCAAACTGCTTTGTTTGCGGTTTCTCGGTTTCTACCGGAAAATAAACCGGACACCGAAAACAGCTTGGTAACGGTTCTCACTGCTTTTTTGACCGGAATTTTAGTTAAGCCGTAAATTTAATTATATGAAATTAAATCATACATACATAGGTACATGTGTATAATACAAAAATTGAAAGTAACGATACACTCACTTTGTTTTCCTCCAGGGGCTTTTGGGGATAGTAAGGTAGTATGGTAAGAGTTTACGTGTGTATGTATGTGTGTGTGGGCCTTGTGCGTGTGCCTGTGCTGTCGCCTGTCTGTGCTCTCCTGTCCTTGTGTTGCTGGCGCTGTAGCTGTGCTCTTGTTATGAATTTTTCTTGTTCGTGGGTTATGTCACTGCACTATCACTTTATATGCACATATGCATGTATATCGCAGGTGTCTGGTTCTTTTTACTCGGGTTTTCCTCTCTACACTGCACTTTTTGTCACCACACTCTTTTTTCTTTTTTTTTTTTTTTGTGGGTTTGATTTGAACCTACTAACACTTTACATACATATGTATGTGTATTGTATGTATGTATATGCTATTTGTTCACTGCACTTTTGCCGCCACACTTCGTTAGGCTTGTTACAGCACTTCTTTTTTTTTTTTTTTTTTTTTGCACAATTGTTTAAACCACTTTCACTGTTTTTTTTTTTTGTTGTGTCACCTCACCACTTTTGACCACTTGTAGAATTTTTTTTCCGTTTTTTTTTTTTTTTTTTTTTTTTTGGGTTTTCTAACTGTCACCTCACCACCGTTGTCTTTTGACCACTTGTAGAATTTTTTTTTTTTTTTTTAACTGTGTCACGCCACCTTTGGGTTTTTTTTTTTTTTGTTTGTTTGTTAACTGTGTCACGTCACTTTATTATTTTTTTTTTTTTTTTTTTAATTAGGTTATCGCGTTACCGTCACCGTTTTTTTTTTTTTTTTTTTTTTTTTTTTTTTTATATTGGTTAGGTTATCGCGATTCGCGTTACCGCCACGGTTTTTTTTTGTTTTTAAAGACTTGTTGATTTTTCACAAGTGCCGTCCGGTACGGCTCGAAGGACCATAGAAACATATATCAAATTCGCGGCAACTCACCTTTGATTTGGCGATGACTTTGCGGTCGGTTGAAGAGAAAAAAACTTGGTTGTCTGACGGAGAACCGTATATGCGCGCGGATCGTAAGAAAAAGAGACCTTGGCCTCGTCCGCCAGTTCCTTTTGTTGATTGGGTGTGGTGTCCTCATGTGTGGTGCGAAAGGTGTGGTGTAAAAGATGATGTGTTGAGTGTGGTACGTAGTGTGGGATGACCGGAAATGATCCGCATGATGCCAATGTGTTGAGTATAGGTTGTGCAGTGTGGGGTGAAGATGTGTTGATGATGGTGTGTATGGGTGGGGTGTAGTTATATTATATTTAGAGGGGGGTCAGGTGCTCATTTAGCCAGTCACTATTAATTGAATTGTAGACAAATAAGAGGATGAGTGTGTGCAAACAAAAGTATGATCAGACATATGGATATCTGTTTGAATGTGTGCTTTGGAAGGCGCAAAAATGGTTATGAATTAAAAAGGGGTGGCGCTTTGCTTTGATTTAGTACTGCTGTAGTGCCATCCTCATATGTGAGCTTGTAAACGCAAACTTGTACCCACTTCTGCTGCATTGCAACCCTGCATTTGAAGCTCCTAAGCGTTTGTAGCCTCGAGTGCTGTGGCAGTTAAGAACTCAGGACTCAGTTGACAAATAATTGTATGATGAGATGCGACATATGTGCAAACAACGCTGTGGTATAATTGAAAATAATAAAAATATCACGGCACACATACAATTGTAAGAGCACATGGACACACACATACACATACAGACATAAACGCATATCTCATGCCACAAGTTTGAAAAAAATCACTCCCAGCGCCTAACAGTAGGTTTCGAAATGCCGTTGACTGGTTGTTGGTGGCCGCAGATAAGAAATAAAAAGCCAACAACAACAAAAACACGCATGCATAGGCTCATATGAACTAAAATTTACGCCCCTTTAACAATACGCTGTAAAGCAACTGTTTTGTTGCTTGTTGTAGTTGTTGTTGCTGCACTCATATTTGCGGCACAATTTAAGGCTAATATCCTGCTGTGAAATATGCGGTTATAAGCGCGCAATTTGAAAAGCCACCCAATAAGGCAGGAAGACAGACGCCACTTAGCTAAGCGTTGAGCAAAAATACACACACATACACATATAGCCATAAACATATACAACGAATGCCAAATACATATGAAGGGCGTTTACTTCCTTTCCTTTGCTCCTTTGCCGTCAAATGATTTATGACAGACGCCAGTTCCAGGTTGAAGGAGGACCTGACAACCTACCATGGCGGCAGGCAAACCTTAAAGGTGAGGGACGCCGGAAAATTGTCAACATTTGTCGCATAAAATGCCATTTATTGCTTTTTTCTCTTCATTCAATTGAGTTTTATTGCTTTTCTTCAGTTTGTGCGAGGTGAAAAATTTTAATTGACTACAATTTAGCATTTTCAAACGATTTTGGTTTTATTTACACACGCATGCGCGCCGATAGTTATGCAACAAACAATAATTTACACGAAAAGTGCACACAGTCCATTAAATTTGTGTTGTTATGTGCCCAGCTCGATGTTGGTGGCCACTGTTTAGCGTGACCGCTATGTTTTGTTTGTTGGTTTTGAGTTTTTTGGCGACAAAATGATCATAAAAATCAAGGAAATGTCATTAAAATCACTTAAAAATGTAATCAAAATTAATGTAAAAAGTTGTTGGATACGTGAGAGTGTAAACAGTGAGTAAACAACGAAAACCCGTTATCTTCGATTGCACTGAAGTTCTAATACCCTTTACAAATACAAAATATTCTTTAAAAGAACTTGTTTTTGATTGGTGAGTTTGTAAGGTTCATGGCTGGTATGGCAGCTATATGGTATAGTAATCCGATATGAACAGTTTATTCGGAAATCGCACCGTTGCCTTACGCACTAATTCATACCAAATTTCTTGAAGATATCTCGTCAAATAAAAAAGTTTTCCATGCAAGCACTTTACTCCGACCGTTCTGCTTGTATAGTAGCTACATGTTTTAGTACGTTTCTCGAGGAGAAAAAGTTGTAGGTGAAATTTCAGACCAATAACTCAAACCTTTAGGCATTAGTTCACGAATATACCGAACATGCGGACAGGAAAACGACCATACAGAAGAACGCCTCAATTCGTCACGCTAATAAGTCACACATCAGCTTATTTGTAGAATATGGTTGGACGAAAGCATGCTCGACGATTGAAATTTAAGTGTGCTTTGCCCAATCCAAAAAAGGGAGACCCCACAATCTGTGCCAACTACCGTGGGATAAGCCTCTTCAACAACGCATGCAAGGTTCCATCGATCGTACTGTGTGAAAGATTAAAGCCCACCATCAATATACTGATTGTACCATATCAATAAGGCTTCAGGCCGGAGAATCAACAACTGACCAAATATTAACCATGCGCCAAATCTTGGAAAAAACTAAATAAAAGAGGATCTACTCAGACCACCGCTTCATCGATTTCCAAGCACCTTTTAAAAACACGGAGCCGCCTTTATGCCACAAAGTCGGAATTTGGTATCCCCGAATAACTAATACGGCTGTGTAAACTGACGTTGAACAAAAGCAAAAGCTTCGTCAGGATCGGGAAGGACCTCTCCGAGCCGTTCAATACCAAACGAGGTTTCAGAGAAGGAGATTCTTTACCGTGCGACTTCTTCAATCTACTTCTGGAAAAAAAAAGCTTCGAGATGCAGAGCTGAATAGAGAGTATACAGCTATTGGTGTGCGCCGTTAACATCGAAATCATTAGCCATAACAATCACGTCGTTAGTCCTACAGTTAGTTGGATAAAGAAGCAAAGGAAATGGGACTGGTAGTGAACAGGGACAAGACGAAATATATTTTGTTATCAAAAAACAGTCATGGCATTCGCGACTTGGCTCCCACGTCACTCTTGATAGTCATAACTCCGAAGTTGTAGATGACTTCGTCTATCTTCAAAACAGCAGTAACACCAAAAACAATGCCAGCCTCGAAATCCAATGCAGAATAACTCTTGCCAGCAGGTGGTACTTCGGACTGAGTAGACAATTGAGGAGTTAAGTCCTCTTTCAAAGAATAAGGGTCGTTTTTTACAAGTATCATTTTTCTACAAACATTATCTAAGATGAGTTGCTTCCATGCGGCGAAACTTTTAATTCGGACCGAGAAAGCAGTCGTTCAGAAGTGACTTGCTCTGAACTATTTCTGTGGAAGGAAGGGGAATTATGTTTCATTAGGACATATAGTCTCTCATTAGGAGATTCCGCGGCTTGGTTGGAAGATTCTTATGTATCCACCTAACAGTTCAAATCTCGCATAAAGTGATTATTATCTGTGCTTATCTAAAGCGAATGATTTTAGTAGGCCGTCAGTACTCACTAACTATACTTTTGACTTTTTGAAAGACACATTTAAACGAGAGATAAAGAAACTGGTAGAGACATGTCCAGCTATCTTCACTGATAACGGTACAAATTGTTCAAAAGTAACTATAACTGATGATAAAATAAAACTGAGCTTTCTTTCAGGTTATTTAAGCTAAACTCTAATTACAAAACTTATATTATATTATTATGACAGAGATTTTTATACTTTTAATTTTAATTACCATTAGAGAGAAATAAAATTGGTCAGAAAACTTGCCTATTTGAAAGTATTTATTTTAAGCGCATTTTATAAGACTGATCCTTAAGTTTTGTATGTATGTTGTTCTATATGTCGTTTTTTATAACTATTCCACCTGATCAACAGAACATAGCGACATGAGCTGTGTGTCCTAAATGTGAGAATGTGTATAGAAATTAATATTACCTATGTACATATGTGTGCCACCTTATCAATATTTTCCGTCAAGTAATTTATATCTATGGTATGGGTATGTCGCCTGGCTGACGACAATGAAGGCGACAGCGGGTACGGTGTCTGCGGCAGCGGTGGGAAGACAGTGGATCAAAAACGCATGTGAAATGCATAAAATGTGTAAAGGACATTTGGAATTTTTAGAATCCTTTTATTAAAGCAGTAAAGCAAATATTTACATATGTAAGAAAAATTTTGATTATTTTAAATAAGATATTCAGCTTAACTTAATAAATACGGATGTTACTTACAAATACGGATGTTTTAGAGAAATAGCTAATTGCTCTAAATGTGTTTACAGATCTTTCAATGAAATTATCTTTTGCAGCGGGGTTCATCACTGTCTAAACTACGTCCATACAAACATTTCTACATTTCGCCTTTGCACATATAGTTTCATAATAATTTTACTATTTGTTGGATAGTTTTGATTTGATAAAAGCATTTGCCCATAAATGGGTATACAATATTTTTTATGACTATTTCAGCAGCATCGCATCACTGTACGTATCTTTTGGGACGTTGCTGACCGTTTGCTGACTGCTGATGGCACCAGTGATGATGTGTGCGCACCGATATGTCACATCTCCGTATAAGCAACATATCCTGTTTGACTTACGTACTACATTTGATACACTCGTTCTTATTTATATCACATATTACGTGTTTGTTGTTGTTTAATATATATTTTTTATGCACTTGCTCCTCAGTGTGCTTGTGTGTGCGTAGTTTAGACATTTGGTTTATGTCCTGTCACACCTTCATCGCACACAAGCAACTACGCTACACGCTCATCGTCACAGTCAAAACGCGCACTGAGGCACATATACACATATACACAAAAAACTAAGTATATGTGTATGCCGAATCAACATCCAACACCTGACGACATTAATTTTTATTATTATTATTTTTTACTTCTCCTTTGTTTTGTCCTTTTTATTTTAATTACGAAATAAAACTTTTAGATTAAAGAGTGAAAATGACAGAAAAAAAATGTAAATAAATAAAAAGTGAAACTATGTATATGTATAGGTATATTTATATGTGTAGTTATATATTTATATGTGTGTATGGTTGTATATATGTATGTATGTATGAGGGTGTACAAAGAAATTAATTTTCTGTTAATATGCTGACAGCAAAGGACGGCGTTGAGGATAGGAAAATGCCGTCATGACGCTGATTGCAAGTTGTTGTAGATGTGGTTGTGTGTTTGTATGTACTTATTTATATATGTCTATTCATATAAACGTTGCTGTGGCGCTTGTTTGGCATAAAAATTCTTTTAATTTTTATCGCTTAAACAGTCATTAGTTTTCCTTTAGCCAATATTGCATATATGCTATTTATAATCCAATACATGTACAACTATACAGCTATAAATTTTCTATTGTATGGAAATATATACTTATTATTTGAAGAGTCAAAAAGTGCAGTAAAAGAAAAATATATAAAACACCCTTCAAAGGTGAATTTTTTATAGCATAAAAAGATCTTTATCTGGATTTTGATTGAATAGTTTGTATGGCAGCTATATGCTAATAGTGTCCGATCTGAAAAATTTTATCGGAGATTATAGCGCTGCTTTTGGCAATAATCTGTGCCAAATTTGGAGAAGATGTCTTGACAAATTAAAATATTTTCCATACAAGGACTTGATTTTGATCGAACAGTTTGTACGGCAGCTATATGCTATAGTGCTTCGATCTAAGCAATATGAAGCAAGGTTATAGCTTTGAATGGGATAATGATATATGACGAATTTCGAGAAGATGTCGTCACAAATAAAAAACCTTTCCATACCAAGACTTCATTTTGGTCGACCAGTTTGTATGGCAGCTATATGCTATAGTGGTCCGATCTCAACAATTTCTTTGGACATTGCAGCATTGCTTTAGGCAACAATCCGTACCGAATATCATGAAGATATATTCCCAAATAAAAAACTTTTCCATACAAGGACTTGATTTTGCTGGAACAGTTTGTATGGCAGCTAGATGCTATAGTGACCAGATATCGTTGCTTTCTACAAATAAGTAGCTGGTTGAGGAAAAAGGATGCACACAAAATTTCAGATCGATATCTCAAAAAATTGTGAGACTAGTTCGCAAATTACAGATAAATACAAGGAAAGGAAGACGGTCTCAGACGTTTTTTTTTGAGATTTATGGCAAAATTGATATACTCTCTTCAAGATAGAACTATACTCATATATACAACTATTCTTTTGTACCTACATATAGTAAATACATAAGAATATAACATACTGTACTATTCTGCTATGTTCATATTCCTAATACATTTATATTTCCATACGTCCGTTTGTTTGTGTGTCCAAGTGTTAATGTTTCCGCACATGGTTGATTTTTTAGCAATAAAATTCGTATGTCATTTACTACAAGCCGACGACAGGCAGACTCTGCGTGCCACAAACACGCATACATACACACCGCCGCCTCTGCCTTGCCCTTTAGTCTTTCTTCATTATTACTCATGTATTTTACGTTATTTTAATTGCTGAAAAGTAATTATTTGATTATTATCAAATTAATTGCCCGCTTGTAATGAGAAAGCGATTTTGTCTATGATTTCCTTGCCTTCTTCCCTACACTACTACACAAGTACATAAGACTTATTTATACCACCGCATTTTAATGCCTCTCTTTAGCATTGTGCATATGGTTTTGTCTGTGGAAAATTTTATAACACTTTTAAAATGAAAAATCATGTGAATTTTATTATTTTGTTTGATTTGACTGCAAGACAACAAATTATGTAAAGAAGAGACAATGTCAAACTAATGGACTGTTCTATGATGGAAGTTTGAATTGAAAAAAAAAAAACATGGAAAATCGTTTTGGAAAACCGTAGATTCAAAGATTGAGAAATATTAGGAATTAGCGGAAGAGAAAATGTTATAAAAATCACTTGTAATTTAAATTTTAAGTACGTTGAAAAATAATGGGATTTATACTATTTTCTAGTTCTGTAAAGAAATGGAATAAGTATAAACGAAGGTGAACAATTAGGCACTTTGACTCACGCCTGATAGCTTTTACTATGGCGTAGTTTGGCGTAGGGGTAATGCCCCAAAATTCTATGAAGAGATGCCGCGACTAACAAAAAGTTTTAAGACCGGAGCATACTCTTTTAGACCCCCAGAGGTGATCTAGTAACCGATGCCCAGAGCGTACCAAAATTATGGAGGCAACACTTCTCCAGCCTGCTGGATGGTCACTGCCATAACACCAAGAGATGGTAAACCCGATTGGCTAACCGACAACCATAGAGCAGACCTTTGACTGCCTTCAAAAAGGCGAAATGAGCGCAAAATTTTACTAAGACGAATTCGAAAACGAATTGCAATAAAAACTTCTCCGTTTGGCGAAAAGGAGAGCGCTCTACCATCATGACAGCGCACCAGCTTACACCTAGGATGTCACCTAGCCATGTCGTTCGAATAACACAATCAGATGTATCAATATTTCTTCCAGATTTGTTAACGTTGCGACTTCTTTTTGTGCCCAAATTTGAAAAAGTCAATCGCCGGACATAAATTTTGTTCCAATGAGGCGATTATCACTTCCAGAGTTCTACTTTGCAGACCTTCGGAAGACGTATTTTTCATACGGGTTAAAGGAGTTCAAGCATCGCTCCTTAACTCCGCGGAAAGTGTGAGTATTGGTTAAGCACAAAAAAGAAGCTGAGTTACATATATTTTTGATTCCTGTTTGCATCTACTAAAGACTCCTTGGAATTTAATCCGTTATGTTTACAATACCCAACGTCAAAAGTTAAGAAACAAGTCATTATGGATCTGCGAACAAGTAAATGCATGCCCTTTTTCAGCTTTGGAAGCGAACGTTTTGACATACGAACGCTATTTATGCTGTTACAGTAACTTAAAATATTCATTCGCCCATAAAAATTGCATTAATTCGTGCACATTTTTTCGGAATTTTATTTTTCAATTTTTGAGGTGGATTAACTCAGTAACAGTTTATCCACGGTCTTAACTAAATTTTTTTGCGATAAAGTTCCAGCAAGGACCGGTGTTTATTAACAGTATGGTGAACTCAATCGAGGCAGCAGATCACTCAAAGACAAATTTCGTGAAGATCGTCAAAAATAGGTAGTTGTTCCGGCAGCTAAGATTTCCATATGATCTATCATGAGAAGCAGACAACAATAGACATTAGTGGGACCATCATACATTTAACATTTCATGAATATTTGACTGGAAAAATATTTGTCCACGTTGGAGCCCAAATAATTTGTCAATCGTCTCGATTGGTCGAGAGAAATATTAGAAAAAAAGATAATAATACGAATGGAACATAAGTTGGATTGGTTGCAAAAAAAAAAAACTGGAGATATTACAACCATACGACTAGAACACAGTAAATTATGAATAGTAGTCAACCATTTGTTTGCCAGTCCTCTTTCAAGAAAACAAGAAAGCCATCGGCCGAAGACGGATCACTTTCAACGACTGAAAAAACTGCATTCTTGAGCACTTAAAACATCAAATGATGAAACATCTAAATCATAGTCTTCTCATGGCTTCTTTTTATGCCTTTCGTAAAGAATAATCAAAATGGTTAACGTTTTTCGGCACCTGAAGAG